>UELX01000452.1:0-77868 GCA_900480035.1 Eupelmus urozonus
AAGGATAGGCGATCCGATTAAAAAATCCTATTCCAAAATAGGATCAAATAGGATTTAATAGATTCCTTTGACTAGGGATAGAATAATTAACGTTACTGAAATCTTCTGGAAGCTCACCTATCCAAAATTAAAAGTAAAATCACTTTAGCAATTCCAATGATTTTCTCATTCCAAATTCGCCCGGTCAAAAAAGTTACCTCTTTTTACTCACTTTCCAAGGAATCAGTTAAAAATACCTTCTGCAAATTTAAGAGCAGCCGCGTCCTTACTCGCAAAAATACTTTCTCCAGCGCATCGAATCTCCGAATCGCGCGAGCGCTTAAAATCGCGAGAGCGCATCAATCCGCAGCTCGGCGAAAACAAAGAGGCGAGCAAAGAAAAAAAAATGAATTTTCCCAGTATAGACGCATTGAAAAGCGTCTAGAAATTGCGAGGCTCGCGGCCTTCTCGCTTGCTTTTTGCCGCGCTCGCGAGGGAATGGATTGGATATACGAGCAAGTCGATGGGCTGCCGAGAAGCATCCACACGTACACAGTGAAAAGAGAGACGCAGACAGAGAAGCGCGGAGAAAGAGGCGCGAAATTCGCATCACTACAGTCGCCAATGCCGCCCAAGGCGATATTGTCATCAGAATGAAACCAGCCACACCCCGTAGCCGTGTGCTCTCTCGCTCTCTCTCTCTATCCCTCATCCTTCTTTTTCTCGCCCGCGCGCGTCAGCGGCTGCTGCTGCAGCGCGTGTAAACGAAGACGCGCGGATGCAGAGCCGCGCTTGTCACTCTCGAACTTCCTCGCGCCCCCGTGCCGGAGCGGACACGTATAGAGAAAACGACGGAGGGGGAGATAGACTCGAAACTTCGATCGGCCCGTTGCGAGAGCTTCGAAAGCTCCGGGAGAAAGAGACGATTAAATGCATCCCGAGCGCGCGCGCGCGCGCCGACTGAGCGCTTCGTTATATTGAAAACAAAATGCATCTGTTGAATGTTTAAAGTTGTGATGTTCCGCCAAGCAGGCTCTCGCTCCCTCTCTCTTTCGGAATAAATTTTTATTTCGATGTATTTTGTTTTCGCGAGAGGGAGCCTGCGCGCTGGCGCTTTTAGTTTGTTTCATGAATATTGGCTTATTATTTATTTGCGTTCTGCGGGCATTTTTTTTTTTCACGCACGGTTTTTTCTTCTGGGCTTGCGGATGGTATTTTTGCGTGAGCTTTTTTAGTAATACTGAAACTTTTTAAAAAAACATAATTAATTTAGTATTCAAAATTTGTACTATTGCTCTAGCTGCAATGTTGTTTGATTCAATACATTATATTACATTGCAATTTTATTAAATAAAACAACAGTAATTAAAAAATGAAGCCGAAATGCAATTTTACAAACTAATCAATATTTTCATAAAAATTGTACAACAATCATTTCAAAATGAAATATCTTTTTGGTAAAAGTACTATTACGCTATTATTACAAAAATGCATTGTTAAAACGTTAATCTTCAAAAATTTCCTTTAAAATTTCAATAAAAATGAGAAGACAAAAAAGTTTTGTTAAAAGTTAAAAACGTAAAAAACGTAAAGTAAATTAATACTATTTATTGATGTATTTCAATTTTCTTGTATTCTATCAAATATTATTTTGTATCTTTCACATTTCAATTTTCGACGAAAACCAACATATCGTCTAATTGTAACATCGTTAAAAATCGCACCGAAAAAACGTTACCCAAAAAGTTGTAGCAAAAAATCAGCCCAGCAAACATCAACTTGGCTAATATTCAAATGAGCCCCCAAAAAACGATGCAACTCCGGCGCTTACGTCACGACTTACCCGGCTCTCTCCGGGCGAACTTTCCGACGCCTTGGAGTCGGCCCGCGCGCGTCCAGGGCTCGCATTGTTCCGATTACGGGCCGCGATACAGGCGCACACTTACAGCCGGAGAGACTCGGGGAGGCAGTTCGACCAGCAGTATCTGAGACAGTTTCGCTCGGCAAGACTTAACAAATAGGCAAAGTTTCTACGGAGGGATTCGTGGCTGCGCGCGCGGACCAAGCCCCGGCTATCCTCTTTGTTCCTAAGTTTGTGATGTATTAGCTATGTGCAACCGTCTTCCTTCGCCGGGGCCGACGAGATTTCTCCGGGCCGGGATACGCCGGGCCGCTTCTGTATCTCTATGCGCCCACTTAGTCTCCCCGGCTGCAATCTCCAATGCAACTTCCCTGTGTCCGGGCTATTGTGGGGGAGAACGAGAGGGGCAGCTTGAGATAGAGTCTCGCTTGCCCGAGCCTTCGCTGCACTTTCATATAAACTTGAAAAACCGACCTCGCAACTTGGCTTCGCGATGTTTGTGGCCGGACTCGAGGAGAGCTTCGCAAGTTGGGGGAGAAGTGAAAAGTTTGTACGTATACTTGTTTTCAAGCAGCTACATTATGATGCCTGACTTCGATAATAGTAATGATTTATGTTTTTCTCGTTGTAATGTTTAAAAAGTGTAAATAAGATTGTTATTCTTTATCAAATTACTTGTAAAATGATGTTTTTTTTTTAACTTTTAGAAAGAGTAAAGATATAGGTGGCGAATGAATAAAAAAATCCATATCATTGAAAGGTTAACATCGAACGATTCGAATCAGTTAAGAAGCAAAATCATATAACAAGTTAATAAAATCCGTAACTAAAACGTACCCGCAACACTCACACAGCTTTCACGTTTCCAAATAAACAAAAAATAATTACAACGATACACCCAAATAAAAACGAATCTCTGCCCTTCACCCCCGTCCACACAAACAATCAAACACACACATCCACCGCAAACACTCGAAAGAGAAAGCTTGTCAGCGATCACCGCCGAACTCGCATTATAAAACCAAATCCAAACGAAAATTAAAAAGCTCACAGCGAAACGTACACGGGCTCGTACGTATCCTCACTGGGAAAAATACACGGACGAGCGTCGATTATATCGGCGGGCCGTGTCGTCGCATTGTAATTACGAGCGATTATACGACGAATTATAAAGCGAAACTCGATTATTACACGCGGCGCACGTGACGCGACGAATTAACAATCGGCGTATAATGGCCTTGTCGGCCCGCACTGGAATTTCGGGAAAAGATAGGCGAGCGCGAGCGAGAGTGAGAGAGAGAGAGAGAAAGCTGGGCGCAAAGCTCGTCGTATAATCCGCGGCGGCCCGGCAGCCAATATGATGGGGCTCATTTACGGGGGTGGCCCGCTCCGTGGCTATCGCGGGAAATACGCACTTTATTAGTCAATCCGATAATCGACGTGAAATAATGACGATTCGTAATCCTTTAATGGGGCCTGCTGGATTTTCATTAGCGTCCGCGACGAATGGAATCGCGCTGAGAGTGCTTGCTTCTCTCTCTCTCTCTCTCCCTCTCGCTTTTTCCATTCTCTCTGTCTCGTTTTTCTCCTCGTGCTTTGTTCTTTTTATTTCATGAATATCGTAACGGCTAGGAGCTCGGCCGGTCCTCCGTTAATTTACGCGTAACCTGTCCATCTCCAATGAGTTTGCATTTTCAAATACACATATATATAGCGTCTGTTGCATTAAATTCGTTTATACTGGCGAGTAGGACTTTTAGTTGAAATAATGCTCCGAAAAAAATCGTTAGATCCGTAAGCGTGGTCCTCATTAAGAACGATTTTCATTAATAATCTTTAAAGTTATTTACAAATTCATTATTCTTTTCTCTGAAAAACTCAATAGTTCTGCTCCAACTTTACAAAAATAAATATCCTTCAACCTTATACGAACACGCAACTCCTAATTACACATCGAGGATCTCTCGCTGCATCGGCCAGCTGAAATATACGTCTAAACGTCCGATAGGAGCAAGAGAGAGGGAGCCAGCTCTCCCCTATACATCATACCTATACGCACGATCCCACGTACAATCACGACGATTGGGCTCGCGGTAATTCTGCGTAAACACACACGTATACACGGCGAAGCCAGGCCTGCACATTACACGCTATGAAATTGGATTGTGCTTATATTCAGCATCGTCGGAAACTACTGCCCGTCTAGCTTTAGCGCTCGCAAAGTCAACATTCACCGATCGCATCGTTATTAAAAGTTCACGAGTATGATCGCGCCACTTAAGTGCGTATACGCAACAATTTTTTTCTTCTCCCTTATTGCGAACGATCAATATTGATGCTATATTAGTGCAATGCTGCTCCTTCAAATGATACATTGCTGTAATGCGACGTTACGGTTTGAAAAAAATTATAGTCTGCATTAGACTAAAGGCACTGCAAGAATTATGAAATATTACTTATATATAACAATCAATAAGCATTATTGAAATTTAATAAATTAACGCGCCGGAATATTGTAAGAATATCACGTCAATATTGGCCGCTCCATATCCTACTCGATCGCACGCCCACGCCGCGCGTAGGTGAAAAAAATAAATCAATAACCGATAGACGCGAGTATACGCGTGCACGAACGCAGCGCGGCGTCCTACGTACATTACACACTTTTGCGCGCTATCTCTCCTTTTATCTGCGCTGATGCGATGTTATCTCCGATGACGGCGAGTATTGGCGCAAAGGCAAGCAATCTCATTCTTTTGCGCTCTTACGCGCCTCTCGTCTGACGCACATTACACGTGTGACTTTACGCATACGTACATCTGCTTATCCGTCTGCGTGGATATATCGAGGGGGTGGGCCGAGGCGGGACGAGCCGTTATTTCCCACGAAGACGCACAAATGTGGGCGCGGAAGCCGATTGCCACGGGGGTCTTTTGTTGCGATCTCTAGGGTTGTGCGAAGGGAATATGAGAAATGGGTTTATCGGAGACGGACTGAGCGGATTGTTTGTTTTTCGAAGCTCGTATCTTATCTGTGAGTAAAGGTTGGTTTAAGGGTTGGCTTTTATAAAAGTGATTGTGGAGCTTTGAAGGCAGAGTCTTTTATGATAAGATTCATGTGATTTTTTTCTCGAATATTTTTATGTTTTGTAATGCTACTCGAGTAAGATAGAGAAGCAATGGAAAACTCGTCGACGATGAAAAATCCTTTTCACCAGACTTATTCACAAATAATTGAGCCAAGTAGAACGACTTTAAAAATTCTTGCAAAAAGTTCAAACGTAAGTCAAACCTCTAACGGCACAGCCAGCTAAGGACTTTGAACTCGGCATGAATGGGGGGGAAGCAAAGGCCGTCCCAAAAGCAAAGATCTTTCTGCATATCTCCCGAACTCCAGTGGCGCGTAGCAATATTATTACTTGTGGTTTTGTTCTTTGACTTCTTGGGCGCGCACAAGTGTGCCCTCGCGAACAATGAAGAAAAAGTAATAAAGACAAAAGTGCCAGTAGTAGGAGTGCAGCAGACGAGAGTGGGGGTGGCACCGAGCACGAGAAGAGGGGGGGGGGGGGCTGCGGTGCAACACATAAGGGAGAGAAAGAGAAAGAGAGCTCGAGTCGAGAGATAAAGAAAAAGTCGGCCCGCCAACGTAAGAGAGGGTGACAGATGGCTCGCTAGACAAAGAGAAACTAGACTGCTGCTTTTCATAACGCTCGCGTAACCTAATAAAAGCCGCGCGCGCGCCCGCAAGCATCTTTGTCGTCGTATACGTACGGTCGATCGGTTTGTCTGAGCTGCGCGGGGGGGTTCCCCGAGCCTCGCGTCAAAGCGACGATGGGGTTGAAAATCAAATCTTGCCGAGGGACTGCGAGTCTTGGCGGAATGGAATTCATTTTCTTTCCTCGCTTGACTTTTTGCATCTGGCTCGATTTCTCTCGCTCTCTTTCTCGTTTTTATATAACGATGTAGCCGGGATATCGAGCAGCCCGTGAGGGGCGTCCATAATTCTCTCCTTGCTAACGAGTTGCATTGATTCCTCGCCGGCGCGCCGAGCTCCGCTCGCGATATGCACTCGGGAGGAAAGTATTGAATTCTGTTACCTTCTTTTTTTTTTGCTCCTGTTACGTTTCTTTTTTTCTGAGGAGGAGAGAGAGCGCTGTATTCATTGGATGATTTATTTCGTTGGGTAAGTTGATTGAATTCTTTATGTAGGGTAATGTGGCTGATAGAATAGTGCTTGTTTGTTGGTTTATCAAGATTGTTCAATATTTGCTTTCGTATTTTGAAATTACTGCGGTTCCGTTCCAAGTCATTTAGATTGTTTAATAATCTCTGAAAATCAGTTTGATACGTGAAACAAATCTTTCACGCATTACTCGCAAATTAAAAGATTAAAGTGATTTTCTATCGCCGTAACCCATTTCATCATCAAACTACAAATTCTCAATCCAACTCTACATCAACGACGACGACACACTCCATCGCAATCTGGTGCCAGGGGCCAAATTTGATATTTCATGCCTGGTAGCCGCGAAGAAGACGTGCCCAGACGAAATTCGATTGAAAGCCTCGTTCCGTACCGACGTTTAACGTCGATTAAGCCCACAGCGAGAGAGAAAGATAGGAAACGCCGCGAAATTCGATTCGCCCGCGCGATTCTTACATCCAAGCTCCAGAAGGGAAAGGGCGCATATACATACATATACATACATAAGGGTGGCAAGGGGAACGATATATTGAGTTTCGGCTCCTCTCGTCTTACTCTGTCCATGGGCGATTAAACCTCGGGCGCATATATACGTTCATGTACGTTCATACACACATCGGGGGCAGTAGTACAGAGCGAATAAAGCGAGGGATGCCAGGCCAACAATGGAGCGAAGGCCACGTGCCAGAATCTAATCATCAAGAGACTATGTGTCTTTTTCTCCTTCCTTTCTTTACTTATACTTTCTTTCTTTCTTCTGCGAGAAAGGGAAGCGCATGTATCCCACCTTTGTCTAGCGTGTGTCTATATGTGGGCGCGTGCCAGCGTGAGAGAAGGACGCTCTATTTGTCCGGATTTAATGCGCGTGCTTCTTCCGAGTGCATGATGCTCGTCATTAGTAGGGCTAGGTTTTCTTATAAATGGACGAAGATTTATTGCTGATCTAGGAGAATCATTTGTCTTTGATCGTTCGATTAAATAAACGCGAGTTTTGTAGTATATAAAGAGGCTGTTTATCGTATTAATAAAGTCCATACGTATTTTCAATTTCATCTAAAAAAAGCGCTCGAATCGATTACCAAACATCCGACAAAGAAGCTATACCCCGTTCCTCAATAACATCCTCACACTCGCACGTAAGAGAAAAAGAGCGAGAAAACGCGGCAGTTACGTCGTCGGGAGCGTCATTACGTAAACGCCGCTGCACTGTCCGGCTCCTCGTGTCCCTCGCAATTTCGTTATCCATATCCGGCAGCATAGTTCCTTCGTTTATTTTCCTTTTATCGTGACCCGGGCCTGGCCCTCACTCTCCCTTTTTTTTTATCCTCGCCAAATCGCAATCGGCGTGTTAAGCGACTGGAAATTCATCTATTCAATGAACACACGTACACAGGCGAGATCGGCGCAGTAACCAGCGCGTCAAGTGAATCGATGGACGCCTCTTTGTGCCCGATGTTTTCTCTCTTGCTCTCTCCCTCTCTCTCTTCTTCTGACATCGCTTGCGAGATAACGCGGAGCCAGGCGCAATATCAATCAACTCGCGCATTTCCCCCGCATCGGGCCTTTTTATTTAGTCGCGTAGGAATATTGTATGTCGAGACAACGATATTCGTTATTATTCTATGGCGAACTTTTTGTTGCTCTCTGGCCCTCGTTGATGGCCAGTGGCTTCCTTCTGTCTGGTGTTTGCGTAAGAGGTTTGCCAGATGGGGTAGAGATGATTTTTGCTCGTTGCGTAATGGGATGGAAAATCAAACTGGGATCGTGAAATGATGTGACTTATTATTATTAGAATATTGGCTTTGGTTAGAAGATGAACACTAGAGTTTGTTTCGTTGATAACTTAATAATTTTAGCGTTTATGTTACTTGAATATATACGGTAAAAATATGATTTTACTTAAAATCAATTAATTTATTTACGTTTGTAAAATGAGGATTAAATATAAATTCCTTGTAATGAAGCCAATCGTTAAACACTAAAAGGTCTACCATTACATTAACCAATAACGAAATAAAATAAACATTGATTCTTTCAAACTTTAAACGACAGAAAAACATAGAGTATACCACCAGACTCGAGAGCACAGCAGCAAGTGTGGAGCTGCTCGGAGAGAAAGGAACTGACAAACGAATCGATTAAAGTTCGTATCGGATGTGGGCGTCGAGAAGGCAGAACGAGCGAGCTGTAATTGTAAGCTGAACACGTGGCCCCCTTCGTTCTCGTTCTCAGGAGACGCCCCCTTGGTCTAATCTTGCTCTGCTTTGCGAACTCGCCTACTCTTTTCTCTCTTGTCTCTAATAACGTCACTCGGCCTCTGACGATGTCGAAGACGCAAATGGAAAAATTCATCGTTTTATCAACGCGCTCTGAGCTTTGATACGCTTTTTATAAAGCGTCCGAGTAATCCTGATTGAAAACAGCGTCTAATTAAGTGCACATGACTAAGCTGGGTTTATAGATGAGTAAAGCCAAGTAGGGGACTATTGCTTTAATTAATAGTGTAGATGATTTTAAATTAAGTTAATTATTTACTTGTAGGTTATTTCCTATGAAATGTTCAACGCAATCAATATCTTTTTCATTGTAAATTTAGCATTGAATTATTGTTGAAGTATAATGGACGAAAATATTGATTTAAATATTTATACATTTTTTCAAAGAAACATTTTACGTAAGTATATTAATGTACTCTATTGTCATAATTTATTAATACACTTATTACTATGAACAAAGTAAAAATTTAATTAGTTAATAAACATCCACTTTTTGTTTAGTCCTAAATAAGTCCTAAATAAGCCTTAACTAATGACTAGTTAACTTTCACAATCGCATTAACAATAAGAAAACCTAATTATAGTGTATAATCAGCACCGACTTAATTTTGACATGACACACAAAATCATCCTGCCAAATTTTAACAAACAATCTACTTTTGAAAAGAAACACAAATCTAAAACCGTGCCAAAACGCATAAAAATTAAAAAAACAGTAACACAATCGATAAATCAAACAATCTGAAAAATTGCCGTCGCTTTCCGGAAGCGGGCCCGTTAGGCAAACGGAAATTGCGCGTGACTCGGGGCGGTTTTGCGGAGGCGGCTGTCTTAAGTATCCCGAGACGGGACGGCTTGCTCCTTCTCCCTCTTAGCTGGAATTTCCTTTAACGTCGCTCGAAGCAACAAGTGGCTTCTTAGCTCTCGGACAATCTTAGACGTCGGCGTAGACGGCAGAGCGCGAGCTCAACAAGTGTCTTCCGAGCAATCGCACTTTGCGGCTGCCTCTCTCTCTCTGCGACTAACAGTCAAAGACGCCTTATTAGGTAAACGTCTGATACCTGTACAGTTGAAAGAGCCAATTAAGCGGCGTTGATTGACGCTGCGATTACAGTTGTTGGGTGGGTTAATTGTGTTTTGGAGAATTTAGGTGGCCGGGTTTGATTTTGTATTAAGACGTTGGGTCGATTGTTATTTTAATAAATATTTAATGAGTTGCGATATTTAATTTATCAGATTCAATTTGTGTAAGGTAATAAATTAGGGATATCTAACTCTTCTAATAAACAAAGACTTTTAAAAGTAATAATTTAATTATAAAATAGTTATCGTATAAAAAATAACAGTAACAGTATAAAAAATGAAATATTTCAAAATCCCTGCCCGTAAAGATACTTAAACTATTTATCGATGAGAATATAAAACCGCGAAACAATCTTCACATTTCCAAGTAAAAATATTTTAACGAAAAAATTTGCGAAATTCATAATTTTTATTCTCCATTCCACGAAACAATTCCTCTCTAAAAACAATAGAAACATTAAATCAATACTCTCACCTAGCCGCCAATCAATAATAATCAACAAACACACCATCCATCGCAGCGTATTTGCGTCTTCCAACAATTTAATTACCCTCCTCTCCCGGCGCTCCTTTCTCCCTCTCTCTCAATTAATTTAATTTCAGCGTCGCGCTCCCGCCACCGTAACCTCAACGCCCGCGCCGAGTTAATTAACAAAAAACGCGCGCGCTACAGTACAGTATCAGCGTTAGCTTTGTCGGCTGTGGCGCTGCGGCGCACATAATTCCGTGAGGCCCGCGTGCGCGCACGAGAGACAGCCCTAGCGTGCCGCGGCTCGTTTCTGAATAATAAAACAAAATGCCTCGGCCCCCGCCCCCCAAAAGTCACGATCCTAAGCTCTCTATCTTGGAGGTGCTGCGCAACAAGTTGATATCTTATTCTTCCCTCGTCGTGCCGTTAAAAATATATATATCTATATATAGAGAGGCGGCTCAGCGAGCCGAGAGCCCGAAGGGCGCAAAGAAGAAGAAGCGGCGGCGGCAGAAAAGACGGCGATAAGAAAACAAGTCATCCGTATTCCAGCCCTCGGGGCGCTTCTTGGCGGCTTGTTTGTCAGAGGAAGCGCGAAGATATACAGTTATGCTCGGTTTAAGAAAGCCGAGATATAGGGAGGAGCAACAGGTCCCTCCTTTTTCCTCAGATAGCCCGGAAAATCTTGAGGGCCGCGTATAAAAGATCTTGCAAGACGATACAAACAAAGGGGAGGAAGCCGAGGAGCGGCCGACAAGCTGTGTGCACAAGGGGTTCAGAGGGTGGAGATGTATATAAGGCGAAGGAAAGCGCCCGGAAGAGCAAAGATCCCCGCCAAGTTTTCTGCGGAGGGTTGCGCGTCTTCTTCTCTTTCTTCGCCTTTAACCTGTTGAAGAGCCGGCGCCTCTCGGCCCCTCTTCCGCTCGGCGGATAAAGTGCTTTCTTAACGGCAGAAGTGAGCTCTGCGCACACACACAGTGATCCTCTTCTTTTCCTCTCTTTGCTCAAGCCGCTAGGAGGAGGTAGGTATATAAGGGCGCTCGGCTTCTATGTGCAAGAGATCTTTGACAAGCAAGACAAGATGCCAAGCGGACATGAGTGCCCGGCTCTTTTCAGCAGCGTGCGACACTTTCGATCTTTGTTTTCCCAGAGGGTGCACTAGACGCCCGGGACGACAGGCAGTCTCGTCGTTATCGAAGAAAATTGACGCTACCGAGGAAATTGCGCGGAACCTCCCTGGCTTCTCCGCTGCTTCTCGTTGCTGTGAGGATGTGTATATGTGCCTGTGTATATATAGGTGAGCGTAAGCGTTTACAGGTTGCACTGGGCGTGTAACTGAACGTGCGGCCGCCGAGGCGACGTGTAGCCTGTGAATAGGGGGTTATTCGCGGCTGCGATTGATTGTTTAGGCAAATTGACTAGTATCACGTGCCGCCACTCTCCTCTCTCTCTCTCTCTCTGTCTCGGGGTAACCCGAGACTCTCCCTCGGCGTTTAAGTGCTTAGCGTGAACGCTGATTGACGCTCATTTCTTATTTACGCGGAGAATTGACTTTGATTAATCGCCCGGGGAAATTTAAAAATACGATTGATCAATAACTCTTCCAGCTGAATAAGACCTTTTAAGGACGTCAAATAAATTTTTTCCACAGATTTATATTAAAACTCGACTGCCACTTTCCGATCCAATATTCAAAACGCTAAAAAATGCAAAACTCTCATTAACCCTCCTCCTCACTCTAAATAAAAAACGTCAAAAATAAATCAAAACCCAACCTCGAAAAAATAAGCCTCCCAGCAATCGCACTCCCTAAGTACAGCGCTGCTAATGATGTAAGTGCGCAAGCAAACACACACGCGTATAATCAGAGCCCGGCGTTTCGCTTTTGCGGGACGCACTCCGGCATGGAAATTGACGCAGGCCACGTGCCGTGTGTGTGTGTGTATACGTGTCGAGGCAGTTGAACGCGTAAGGTCCGACGCTGGCTCGTCTACTTAATGGCGAGGTCATCGATGCGCGCATCGTCGATGAGGGATCGATACGCGGCCGTGGATAGAGACGACACACGACGTCGTTTGACGAGAAAGCCTGGGGAGACTGGGGACGATAGTAGACGACGACAAAATTAGGGCTCGCTTTTTTTTCTCTGCCGTCGATGCCGAGGTTTTATTTTAGACTGCTGGGAGGGGGGATAAGAGGGGGGAGGAGGTAAGAATAGTTGTTGTTTTTCTGTTTTTATAATAATCGAGCGCTGGAGTTGTGACGTTGGACGCAATGACGTAGGCGGTTTTAATGTTATTTCTGCTTTTTGGATTTCCCTTGTGTGTGTTTGCGCGATTTGCGCTTGACTCATTTATGAATTATTTTTACCTTATCTTTCTCTACGTATTGAACGTTCTTGCTGCTAAATCTTGTTTGCTTACTCGAACGTTTAATTTTATAGTTAGAACGAACGTATTATTTTTATCTTTAAGAATTTCCCAACCCGTCCGACGTAAAACACGCACGCCCGGCAGCAAAATTGATCAGACCTTTAATACTTCTTACGTCACTTCGAGCAAGAAAAAAAAATCACTATCCCTCGTCAGAGCCTCCCATCGCATTATTCCCTTAGTCCCCGCGTTCCTTTGAACCCGAAATCTTCCTCATTTCTTTCCTCTCGAGCGCGCGCCCGCAAAGTGTCAAGAATCCGCGATGAATTCATCAAAGAGAAGGAAGCGAATATCCGCGAAGCCCGAAAAAAAAGAGAAGCGGCAAGCCCCCGGAGAGAGAAAAAGAGAGAGAGAACGACATCGCCCGCAGGGGGTAGCCGAGCGCCTTTTCCCGGCCTATTGTCGCGTGGGCGCGCGGAAGTCAATGCGCGTAAATATTTAAAGGAGGTCCTGCCTGCTTCCGCCTTTTAGTCTGCATTGCAGAAAAAAAAAGGTGAGCCTGGCCCTAGAAGGTACATATATCCTTCCGCCTCTTAAGGATGACGCTACTCGATCATATCGATCCTAACGCGCGCGTGCCTCTTTTTGCGAGCGGTCTAGGAAGGGACAATAGGGGTTCCAAAGAGACGCCTTTTGGACGTCGACTACATTATGCAGAATATATGCACAATGAGCTTCTTGTGCCGCTCGAGTGGCTTTTCCGTCCTCGTATCAATGCGCCGCGAAAACGGATCGCATAACGGTAGACGCGGGCTGTATAATAGACGCGTGGGCGGCTAGAGTGGCTAAATAGACATGAAAAGGCTGACGGATGGCGCGCGAGCCTGCGGCTGTTTACTCAAAATATGCCAGGCGCTCTGCGCCTCTCCCATTGAGCGGACCGCGAAAAATGCGAAAAGAAACGGAGCGCGCTAAGCGGATTATGTCGGGGAGTCGATGCTATCTGGCCGCTAGTCGGACCGAGGAGACAATGACTCCTCGTGTGGGCGTAACCCGAGAATCAAACGAGCCACTTCTCCCTCTCAGCCTCCCAGCTGCGCGCCGAGTTCTGTGTGCACTTTTTCAGTCCATATATAAAAGCCATCGTCTCTCAAAAAGTCTCTGTTTGGTCTGGCGGCCTTCGTGTTTTCTCCGAGAGCGAGGCAGATGGATCGAGAGTAGAGACAATGGGGACAAGATAACGCTGCGATCCTCCTCCACAGGAAACACGAGATCTTGGAGTGGCCGCGCGCTATAAGAAGTACCGGAAGAGCGTGAGGCCCTTCTCGATATAATTCCCGGGCCACGATATAGCTGTATAATAGCCTCGAGGCCGGGTTCGATCTGATCTCATTGTTGCTCGCGCGCTCGCTCTCGGAAATTACTCCTGAATGGGCCGCCTCGCTGGTTTGTAATCGCGCGACGCGCCGCTTTGTGGCCGCGTTTCGCGCTCGGGTTTCGTCTACATTTCAAAGACGTTTCGCCCGATTTTACGGTCAGAGACGAGAGAGATGCGCGCCTCTTCAAACGAAGCGCCGCGACTTTATACTTATGAAACGCTTCTAGCGCTTAATGGTCTTCTCTCTCTCTCTCTCGTTCTCCTCTATCTCTCTGGCAACAGATGTGTCGCTGTGCCAGCTCGCGCGTGCTTTTCGCCTCGCTCTTTATTATTCCCTCGAACACGGAAAAAAAAGCAAAACTCCTTTATCTCGAGCTTTAAGCTCTACACGCAAGCTCGCCCTTATCGGAATATTAACGCGCGCGCATACATATATAAGCGGAAAGGAGAAGGACGCAGCCGAGAATTCCGGGAGGCAAAAGACACGTAGCGCAAAGAGAAAAGACACTGCAGCATGTGTATGTACGTATATATATAAGCACACATAGGCGAGAATGCAGCGCGGCTCGCGTCTCCCCTGCCGCGGAGCTTTTTCCTCGAGCGGCGCTCCGCTTTTTTGCTTGCGCCCTCTCTCTCTCCTCCCTTTGTCTCGAGCGCAGCTCGGAAATTAAGAGACTTCTCTGCTGCCGCGCTGCGTCCACCCTTTCGAGAAAAACCCGAGTCCTCTTTCTCTCGCGGCCATGCATATGCACACCTATATACCTCCGCGTATACAGAGAAGAGCTTGGCTCTCTCTCTCACTCTTTTTTGTGCTCTGTGTCTTCTTGTGCTTTTTAAAAAGAAGCACGCGAGAGGGACGGGGGAGTCATTGTCCGCGGACACCTGTGGACGAAAGAGTGAGCGCAAGCTCGGCGCCCCGTCGTCTCTGTCACTTAACCACTTACTTCGCGGTCTCCCCAAGCGCGCAACCGAGATACACTCTCTCTCTCGCAAAGCTGTAATACGCGCGGAAAGTGCTCCCTTGCTTGCGCTTTTCTCCAGGGCTCCACTTTTATTATTTTTTCTCCTCTCGCCATTCTTTTCCTCTCTTTTTTTTTCAAGCCCTCCTTCTCTCTCTCTCGTGACGCGAGGCGCAGCGTCGTCTTTCTGGCGGGCGGTTAGGCTCTCTCGTGCGTTACTGCTGTGATGCTGTTTCTTCTGCAAAACGTCGTTTAAGGCGTTAAATTGCCCCGGCTCTCTTGTTTTCCTTTACTCGTTCCCCCCTGCTGCTTCACGCGGTCCCCGGACATTATTCAACGAGCGCGCCTTTCTTTGCGACTACACGCCTTTTTTCTCGTCCTGACAGCTTTTTTTAGCTTCTCGAGTAATGCGCGATTTTGTTTAAGCTTTGAGCGCGTTCTTTCGCGGAATGATATGATATTTCGAGGCTCGCTGCCCGCGTTCTCTGTGTGTATGTGTTATCTCTTCTGCTTTGTGTTGTTTTTATGTAAGGAAACGCTTTTATCAACTCGCCGCTCGCTTTTCTTCTATTATACGTATACGTCTCCGTGAAAGGAGAAAATACGCCAAGTGACTTTATAAAACGACGTGGAAAATTTCATTTTCCCAACCGCATAGTTTCTTCTAAACTCTCTCTAAAACAGACTACTTCCCAAAACACCGTTCTCAAATAAAACTCTAATACAATTAGCCTCCATTCAGACGTAACAATGCGCTAACCATAATAAAAACATCCCCCACAATAAAATCCTTATCATCCTCCAGAATGAAAGATCTCCCGCATAAACTCCTCAAAGAGCCAACCGAGAATAAAGCCAGAAAACCGCCACACCCAGCCTCCGCGCCGCATCGACGTCCCATTAAGCATCTTCGATCGACTTTACCCATCTCGCACGGGGGGAAATTAGATCCTCCAGGATGTTTTCGTTCCAGGTGACTGGTGCGCGCGCCGAAAAACGTAGCAGCGCCGCCGAGGGGGCACTTCTCCAGAGGGGCCGCTTCGAGGGCCATCTGCCCTCGCGCGCTCGTTCGGGCCCTAGTGTACGTATGTGAGTATATATGTATATACCTGTGCGCGCGCGAAACGAGCACCTGGACGCGCGTGTGCTGAAGAAGCGACGCGTATGTACGTCTGTTTCTGCAAGGGGGCACGCGCGCGACGGGTTTGATGGCTTGGGGTTGTTCACAGTTTTGGGGAGCTCGCTTTCTCGGGGAATTGCGGTTTATTTTTCGAATTTTTGAAGTAATTTTTGGGAAAACGAAGATGTAAATTGATGAAGTGATGGATTTTGCATACAGAAAAGTAAAAAATAAATGCAAAATAATGAAATGTTTTTTAAAATCAATCATCAGAAATAGATTTATACTGTTAAGAATCAAAAACGGCTTAATCTTTTTAAAGCTGATTTCATAAATTTACTTACTGAATCGGAGTTTTCAATAATTTTCATGTAAGCGCGTTTAGTCGGATCATGTGCCTAACTATATTTTTAGACATTCGAGAAACACTGCTGTCAAATTTGTCCATTTATTCGTTTAGATCTCGGATACACGGAGAAAAATATTTTAATTTTGACAATTGTATGCATATAATTAATTAAATTAGCTTTTCTAATAATAATAAATCCAACTAAAAATGTAAGTAGAATCGTTACATGATGAATTGTTTTAATTAAAATAGTAATTGCTCAATTATATATACTCGTAAGTAAATGGTTGAAAAAAGTCATTAATTACAATCAGCACGTTTACGCAGCGTAGCTTAAGAGACGCTTGTTTGTTTGTTAAAATTAAATTATTATACCACTTCCAAAGATAGTTTCTACAGACTATGAAGATTTTCAACTTTGAATATCCCGAAAAACCATTCAATTTTAACAGCAGGTTATAGTCAAACAACGTATATTAAAAATCCTATACACAATAGGACAGACTCAGCGAAAAGTTTGAATCTAAGACAGACCGCAAATTGCCAATCGAAGGAGCCCGCTCTGATTAACTACCACCTCTTCTCTCGTCCATCTTCTCCGCCTAAGTTTAATTGATTCCCAAATAGTTTCCACACTCGGCCGGCCCGAAGAAAGAAGCCCGCCGCGACGACAGTTCCCTAAATTAAGCCCCTCGCTGCGGTCACCCTCACACATATATACACACAACCTGACTCTCGGGCAAGAAATAAATTATCAAGGCATTCGTCCGAAGAATGCCCTCAAAGACGTCGCTCCCGGCGCGACTATAGCCTCCCCCGGCGAACTATTTGGGCCCCGTATAGGCGAAGTAAGTCAAGCGCGACAGCCGCACCGCCTCGAGTGAGCAAACTCGATAATCGATTTGCCACGGCCCTCTCTTTCCATCTCTCGTGTAATTTCTGTCTATATACATGCGCTGATGGGCGCGCTCGTCATTTACGCGGATGTGGGCAAAGGCGCGGGAGAGGCCGGATATGGTTAAACGGGATTTTTCTGATTTTAATGGGATTGTTTTATCTGATGCTTTTTGGGCGCTGCTTTTGTTTTGCGTTGGATTTATAAGTTTACGTGAAAATGTGAGCGTTTATTCGGAGATACTTGAATTTACATTTTTTTACTAAAGCAAATTTATCAAGTTATAATAAGTTTAAATACACTAATAGATATTTTTTCACAAATAACTTTATTCAATAAAAGCAACAAAATCTACGTATACTATTTTACCTATAGCAATACACCCAGGCAATATCGGACGCGCCAAGTGCCAAAAGCAGCGGTTCTTCCAGCTCCGTGATTAACCCGGCTCGAGTGAAGCCCGAGCTCTCAGGCGCACTTACGTGTGTGTCTTTAGCCCGGAATACAGATGTACTTTAGCCCCCCAGACAAGGAGCCAGAGCTCCAGCTATGAAGACGCGGGGCCGGACGCGCGGCTACTCGAAAATTTTTCGAATTTCCGAAAAGTGCAGCCGCACACGAGTTGCAGCGCGTTCGTACACGGATACTTTACGGAGAAACTCGCGTCATAAGCGCTGCAGTCGGAGAAAAAGTGCGCGCCTGGACTTTCGCTGGGAAAACAAGGAGTCGAAAGCTTATCTGTTCCGTTCCTCTAGGCGCGCGCATCTGCTTGTTTTCTCCGCCCACTTTCTATCTCGAACTTTATCTCGAGCACTGTATTATGCACTTGTTTCTTTTTTATCTGGAATTGCGTATTAATGGGAATTTTATTTATTTATTATGAATAATTGTGGAAAATTGTTTTATTTTGTTAGTATGGTGATTTTAAATTCTGTAGTTGCAGATATCATAGTTTATTATTCTAACATCAATCTTGAAAAATGGAATAATAAATTCATTGAATAAATCAATTTGAATTAATTCAATATTATAGTTATTAAACGTCTGCTACAAAAAAGCAATAATATAAAATAAAACCTCGCTCAGCCAATACAACCTTCCTCAAACCTCAACTATTGCACACGCTCCCAGGTCTCGTCTGTGCAAGCGTTATATTAGAAATCCCACTCTCCATGCACGAAGGCCTTCGCACAGATACAGTGCCTAACGTGCGCCTGGAAAGAATATGGAGAAAACGAGCACGCGCGAGCAGTATTCAAGAGTAAAAGCTAAAACGAGAGGCGAGGGCAAGGCAGGCGAGAGTCGGATTGCAATAATTATCGGCGCAGAGAGAGAACGGAGAGGAGCGCGCGTGTCGGAGAAAAAGGAGCTATCCGCAGAGAGACGCGCGGCGTCGGAGGGAGCGAGAGCGCAGCGAATAGATCGAAAAAGGGAGCGATGGACGATGAAAACTTTGACCGGTCGCACAATGCACATCTCGGCAGCGGCCGCCTATCCCCCCCGCCCCCGCAGCTCTTCAAGAGAAACGCGAATGTAAAGCAGCGAGAAGAATGCAAGAGCTAGGGGGGAGAGAAAAAAGAGAGAGATAAAGTGTAAGAGAGAGAAGGAGAGAGAATTCCGGTCTGTAATCTCTGCCGGCGCTCGTCCGAGCCCTGTGCCAATCAATAATGTTTTATTGAAATGCAGAAACGTTGCTGTTCAATGCACGAGGCGGCGGAGGCTGCTGCTCTCGAGAGGAGTAATATGTAATGCCGAAACAAATTAGTTTTCGCGTTTGTTTTACATGTATGGCTCACGAGCCGAGCTCGACTGTGATAAACTGATACTTATTTTCGTTTTCGTAATGTATCTGCGATTCGATTTATTTTAGGTTGAGGTAGATAGATATATATGTCGCTGCCTTACGTCGTTTATTAGCGGAATTAAAATTTTTAATTAAAAATATATTATTGAGAGCGTACAAAGGGAAAATACATTAAACACAGATTTCTTGTTACTGAATATTACACGATCATGTTCAAAAGAATTATCAGCCCGCTTATAATTGGCTCTAAAAAAAGAAGTATTTACAGTCCAAGAAAGCGAAGCGCGCTTTTATCTCGAAAGACAAATTAAGAATTAAAATTAATTAACTTTATCGCTCGCTTCTTCCGCTAGTCCTGCGATCTTCTTAAAAAAAAAAAAAAAAAACAAAGAGACGAGATGTTCCACGAGCTCGTCGCTTTGTACACGAGCCCAGAGATAAGCGCGTTTGGAGGACGAGCCAAGTGAGGGAGAGAGACAGAAAGCGAAGGTTTCTACGCTTTTATTTGAAATAATCTTTCTTCGTTGTCTTTTCCGTCTTTCCAGCGATTGGCCGCCGTCAGCGAAGGTCCCCGTCGTTCCCCGATAACGGATTTATCTCCAGAGAGCACGCGCCGGCTCGCTCCTTGCGCGCAGGAACCGGAAGTCGCTAGATACGCAATCGCAAGAACCGGCCGCGCGAGGCTCGATCTTCTGCTTGGAAGTGCTTCTGTGCTGACACATGCGAAGATGACTGATGCTAACGTTTTCATTAATAATAATAGTAGATTTTAGATAGACATTTTAAAAATACATCTCGAAGTCGAAAAATTTTTTCAAGAAATTCACGATTATTTACAAGAAACCTTATCCTCATCACAAAAGAAACATAAAAATACATTTACCCGATAGCCGCCTACAACTACGCAGCAGATAGAACGCGAATTCCGACAACAGCCGCGCAACGAAAACACTCGCTAAAGAATCTTGCCTATAGTGTCCGCGCATTTCCGACACGAAATCGCTCGTTTCTTTTCTGGGCGGCGCGTGCGGCGTCGAGCACGCGTTACATACGTGACGGGGACGATACGTTCGTGATCTCCTACCGGTCTTTATCGCTCGATTACGTGTTTGTCCCGTGGCCCCGGGACTTTTTATCCAGCGCAATGCACTTGGACAATAATGGCAAAGCAGCAGAGCAGCACAGCTAGTTACATGATCTTATCCTGCGGCTCGGCCGTTTCTATATATGAAATTATCCGTCTTTCGCGGACGATCGGCATAGTTATTGCCTTTGCGTGTGTCCGCGCACGTGAGCTATAAGGTAGCTTCGTGACTTTAACTGCGTAATTGTGCTCCGGTAAAATGACATCGATATAAGTGCATCGCGGCCGCTTAGAGCTGAATATAGGAAATTTTGCGCTACTTTGATGCTTGTTATTGTTACTGAGTTGGCTTATTTGTTCACGGGGAATGTCTCCTTTGTGTGACATTGCCGAGAATAAATATTCTAGTAGGTTGAGTCAATATTCATTCGATGTTGGTGTGACGCTAAAAAACTTAAATGTGCGCATTTGTCTGTACTTTGCAAGATATGCAGACAAATTTTATGCTAATAATTTCAAAGTAATATAACAAGCTTTGTAAATAATGAATTGAGTAGTTATGTTTATTATATACTTTAATCACAGATTCCAAAGAGATGAAGATTTAAATGTGTAATTGGTGTTGTATGCAAATAAATTCCTACTGAGCAAATGAAAACAATGTCTCACCAGGTTCATCATGTTTCTACTTATACGTAACAAAAACAAATACGCCCAATAGCATCCAGACATAAAACTATCTTATATATATGTATACATGATTATATCACATACTTGACCAAAACTATTTCCAATCCTGCGTAATCTATAACGAGCATATCGAAATGACGCAAGTAAACGAGCTAGAAGCAGCTTACGCAGAGTCGAGCTCGCAGTGATGACGCTACTTAAACCGGCGCGTGTTAATGAGAAACTAGCTCGCGATTCTCCATAAGATGAGCTCGTAACGAGACACATCCCGATGCGTGGTTAGGCGCGTGCCGCAGCCTCGTGCAGCCGTACACGCGGAAAATGGGCTTGCGCTCGCGAGTTAGATAGAGAGAGAGAGAGAGAGCAGTGATATAATCAATAATGATCGCGTTATGTGATGGGAGGGGGAGGGGGGGGGGCGCAAAGCCTCTCGACTAGAGTCCGACGAGCGTCATCCTCGCCTCGAGCACTCCTTTATTTTCGAGGTCGTGATTGGTCGAGAGACGCAATCGAGGCACGTCCAATGACTGTCCAGGTACTCAGGCGAGCGAAGATCCGGCCTCATTCAGCGCGGCCTGCTCTATACAGCAGCAGAGCGCATAAGTACGTGCGCAGGAGAATGACGGGGACGAATGATTCTCTACCTCTCTACCTTCCTCTCTGTCTCTCTCTCTCTCCTCTAGCTCTGTACGATCCTTTCCGGAAGGAGAGACAGCCACCGATTCCATTGTCCGCCATTCCGCTCGCCGCCATTTATAAAACCGAGACTCGATCCTCTCTTTTCTCTCCCCCCTCCTCCCCGGCCCAGCGTCGCGGCCGCACTTCGAGTGGCTATTCGCCGCGCGCATCGAACGCCGGAGATTAATTAACGACGCCGAGCGCGGACAGGATGACGACAAGGTTGCCCAAGAGCGGGCATTGATCAAGAGAGACCAGCTTGCCTCTCCCTCTCTGTATATCGGCCTCGTTCCTCGGCGAGCTTCTTTTTTTTCGTTCGTTGTTATTTTTTTTTCTTTTTTCTCTGAAACACTGTGTTTCCTTCTTTATTGTTGTATTGTTGATTGTATAGCGGAGGCGTCTGCGAGTTGGAGGGATTACGTAATGGCTGTATTGAGAGGCTGACTTACGTCGAGGAAAATTGCTCGTTCGTGATTGCGCATGGATAATGACTGTAATTTTTGGACTAAGTTTTGTCAAGTTTTTGTTGCGCGACTGTTCGGCGAACTCGTAAATTTGGAGGATGTCGTTTATTGTCTATGCTTGTGACAATACGTCTTTTCAGAATTTTAAGGTTTTAATAATCTAGAATATATACATTAAATATTAATCGATCAGTTATGTAATGAATACATCACGTCGTCAAGTGAAAGTTGCACTAATGAGATTTTAAAGGGTCATCGCGTCATATGGTGGCTTATACGTGCTATCCTAAACAGATGTCGATGCCGAACTCCAAACTTGGAACATTAGTTCTTAGTGACGACTAAATCTTGCATCCCACTACAGCCTAGTATAATTATTAAATTATCTATTATCATAATAGCTTACATAATACTGCAAAAATAGTCATAACCCGATTATTTATCCAAATTTCTTTCTATTTACAAACAAACTAAAATAATAACAATATACTACTCTTGAAAATCAAAAAGTCAAAAAACCTTCGAAACCCTCCGATCAATAAACTTTAAAGCGATACAGCTCACCGAATAACCCAAAACGGAGCACCCAAAACCATCAAACCCCCAGCGTACCCTCAACCCGCTCGCATTAAACAAATCCGCGCTTGTCCTTCATCCCTCTCCAGAAAACGGCTGGAGCCGCGAAAAACAATTAAGCGCGCTATCCTCCACCCTGAAAAAGAGCCTGGATTTATAGGCGCGCACGCGCGCGTGGGAAAGAGAGCGGAAGAATGCGTCTTGTATGATAATGCCGCGGTGCTGCGCGGAAAAGCTGCGCCGAGCGTGCACACACAGAAGAGGGCTCCGAGGGAGGGGGGAGGGTTCTTACTTTGCATTCCTTTGTGCGGCGTTATTCTTGGGGCCGCGTCCTTCATATCATCCGCGAAGAGTGGCGCATCATCGGCCTTCTCCCTCTTTCGCTCTCTCTCTCCTCTTTCTTATATTTCGCCCCCCCCCCCTCCCTGCCCCTTGAAGTTTCAACTAACGCTCCCGAGGTTTTAATGCACTTGTCTACTTCAGATGCGTTCATAAAGACGCGCATATATGTATGCGCTTACCCTCGAGGAGGAAGGGAGGCTGTATATAGTGAGGTAGGCGTTATGGACTTTTTTTTATTCGGACGGTGCGGGGCTGCGCGGAAATTGCGAAAGTCAAGATTTATTTCGGACGTTATTGGGAGTGAGCTGTTATTCTGCTTTTATTTTTATTGCTTGACAATTTGGAGATGGAATTCTCGAATGCGATTGATATAATCTATATACTTTTTTAAGTATTGTATGCACGTAGTGAAAATGCTTTTGAGAATTTTCTTTCTAAGTGAAATATATGTGCCATGTTATTAAAATATTATTAAAATTTTCTAATATATTTTTATGCAATTTAATAGTTTCATCAGGTGTGAAATATTTTAATTTTTATTTTTAGAAGTATTAGGCATACACTAAAATCAAATATTCTTTACCATATTACTCTCTCGAATGGTTGTAAATTCCGTAAAACGCGAAATCCTTGCTATATAAAGCACGCAAAAAAGCAACTAATCCATCGTAAGCAAAGCCACGCTCCACGTACGCGGACCAATTAAAAACGTCATATGCACAAACCTATAGACGCACGATGGTTTATAAATACCCAGTTTACGCTTTACAGAATGCGCAGGCACATAAAGCATAAAGAAGAAAATCCTCACAAACAGATCCGCCCACGCTTTAAGGAATAATCCTGAAAATACTCACCTCTCTCGTGCCGCGGTCTCTGCGCACCACAGCCGGCTCTCCGTTATGGCGTCATTCGTCAATCTGCGCAAAAAGAATAGAGACGAGGCCGGGTCATTAGTTTTGCAGCGACTCGTTAAAGTGGAAAATCGTCGGAATATAAAGTAGCGCTAGAGCATGCGTACAGAGAAAAAAAGCGGAGAAGAAAAGGAAGGAAGGAAGGAAGGAGTCTAAGCTTTATCTCTACTCTTCCTCTCTCTCTCTCTCTCCCGGCAGAGTAGAGAAAAAAATTAAATGACGAGCACGAGAGGCGCACGATGATAATTACTAAGAGTCGAGGAGGATCATCGCGTTAAGTAGCGCTCTCAGCGAGCAAGGCAATCTCCTCCGTCGAAATCTGCGCCCGTCTCTGTTTGCATGTGCGCGCGCGCGCTTGCGCCTGAAGAGAAGGGAAAAGAGAGTACAAGCTCCAGGACCCTCCTGCGGTCTGCGCGCAGCTACACAAACGTCATATGCCAGCGAGCGACGAGACAAAAAAAGGAAATACACACATACAGCCACGTGCGCGATTCACAGCGCAATCATCGTCATCGTCTAACCGTCATCGCGCGCAAAATCGTCCCCGCGCGCAAAGCGCGAGCTTTATTTGTTTTTCTTCGCGCACGAGCTTTTTAGTCCTCCCCCCTGCTCGCTTTCTTTCTGCTCTCGCATCTATGTATATACGTTAATCAAGCCGCATAACGGAGAGATAATTGACTCGCGGCTTGTAAGCAAGCGTGTGAGCCGGCTTAATTGTTCGACCTGGCAGCGCCCTTTCTCTCTCTCTCTCTCCTTCTTTTTTTTTCTTAGAATCCCGAGATCGAGCTGGGGTGACGCCGGAGAAACGTGACCTTACGTACGAGATGCCGGGGTTGCTGCCGCTTTTCCTATACGCGAGAGGGCCCCAATTACCGCAAGCGTCGGGGCTGCTGCTTTCGCCGCCTTCCATTGTCTCAAATTAACTATCCTTTGGAGTTTGCGTACACGTGAAGTAGCTATATATACGCGGGAGACCGAGGGGATTTTATCTCCTTCTTTTTTTAAACCTCCGCGTAATTACGTCAATTTCGGAGATGACGGGAGAGATGATGCTTTTGAGAGAGGTCGTTTTCTATTGATTCGCTTTTCAATGAGGATAAATGCCACTTTTCGTTTGTTAATTAATTTTTATGGATTTATTATTTTTGAGATTATTGCGATCGGCGATTTCGAGAAAATACAAAGATAGATTTTTCAAAAGTGACCAAAGTCGAATCTACGAAAAGCAAGTTTTTCAACAATTAGTAAAGTTACCATTTTGTCCGGGATTAAGCATCAGCAAAAGAGATAATTATAAATCACTCGGTAATAAACTTTTGCAACAAAATTCGAAACGCGAGAGTTAATTCAATCTCCCTCGCGGGCGGGCGCAGTATAACGCGATTACCCCCCAACGAAAGCTCTAAAAATATGTTTAATTGACGTTAACTTCGAACTTGGCGAGCGCGCCGCTAATTTACAACTCAAAAGAGAGCTCGAGAAAAAGCGAATCGCTTCAGAAGGGAGAGGAGCGGATTGAACCGCGAAAAAAAGCACCCACAGCTCTGGATATTAAATCCAAAAAACGAGCTAGCGGAAATCACAGCGCCCGTAAGACGCGACCAGCTAATGAGAACGAGATAAGCCGAGTTATAAAGAGGCACGATTCAAAGACAAAGTAGTCACGCTTCGGCTCGCTGCAACGGCTCTTGTCAGCTCGCGCGAAACTTCTTCGCGATGTAATTAGCGCGTCTTTACAGGAGCCCGAACAATGCGCCTGGTAATTAGTATGCATATCGGTGTGTCCCCCCCTCGTCTCGTTCCCGTCGTCGCGCGTCGAACGAATGACTATTCTTCCCCTCCGCTCTCCTACCTATACGCCGGAGCTTTAAAGCTCCCGGCGCGTCTTTTTTTGCCTTGCTTTGGGTCTTGGCGCGATTTTTTTTTCCTCTTTTTTTTGTGCGCGCGCGCGCGGGGGAGCTTTTCCTTGTGCTCATTTGCTTGCGCCGCCGCCCGCGGCTCCGGCTCTATTATCTTATTTCCCTTCTTACGAGGTTTTCACACGTGCTTGCCTCGCGCTCTTACGCTCTATTACACGCGCAAGCTCGCGCGCCGCCTTTTCTCCGCGGGCGCGCGCGGTTTTACACGCGTGCACGCCTTTTCTCCGCGGCTGCCGAGCGCTTCAACGCCGCTGGTTTTACACTTGGCTTCGCGAATTCAAGCCTTTTTTTGCATTTTAGTTGAGCGTCGCTGGTGATGCTTAGTTATTGATGTAGCTGGGAAGTCTTGAATGATATGAGTTTTTTTTATGTTGTGCTGATTATTACTTTATTTATTGATTATTTATTCAGAAGGATTAAACTAATGTCAGATTCTATTTTGAAAGTTTAGAAATAAAGGAAAGTTAAATAAACGATACTTATAAGAATGATAGAAGCGCAGCATCTCTTCTCTTCGCGCGACATCCTTGCCACGCCACCTACAGGTATATGTACGAAACTTTATTCGAGGGATCTGCAGCAATGAGCTAATTTAACTCAGCGATCTTTTACAATTTTTTCATATCTTTGATAAATTACTTTATTCCAATTTACAACTAAATATAATAGTAATCGCGTGATTTTCAAAGCTTATTTAATTTACCCTCTATCACGTTAACCCTTAATTATCGCGAACGAGCAGGGCGCATCGCAATAACCCGCACAATTAATCAATTATTCGGTCTCTCTTCTCTCTGCTCACGTCTATCGCTGTCTCTCCTCATATAGACCTTTGACTCCCTTATTACGCGAATTTCGAGTGCGCTGGAGCTGCGCGTAGTAGGCACGTCGATAGCATCCCTTTTTTTCCCCGTAGATTGCGAGCACGATCTTTTTTTTTCTTTTTTTTAGAAATTAGCGCCACTTTGGGCGCGTAATAGGCGCTGTTACATATTAAACGGATTGCGCGCCACGCTCACGGGATTTCCGCGCGACAGAGCAAGAGATAACGGGATCGAGAATTTCGCGCGCGTACGAGGGAACTGTGCTTGCTGGCGCGCGAGTACGAGCGTTTTTTCTTTTTTTTTTTTTCTGTCTCTCGTCTCTTTCGTCTGATGAAAATCTGGAACGAGAGGAATCGTTGATTATGCGAAATGACGGCGGAATGTAATTAAAGTACAATTTAGGTTTGATACTCGGTTTAGAGCCTGCGAGTAAGAATTTGACGCGTGTTACGAATGAATGTTCGACTGCGCATTAGTAATTTATCAGGAGAATCCTAAGTTTGACAGTTAATTGTATTTTATCCAATTTAACTAAATTTTCTTATTATTAATATGATTGTGATAGTTGCTAGGCCTTAATCAAAGATCATTTGGCACTTAAAAAAACTTCAAAGATTAATTAAATGTTTATTCGCGATTTTTACTGGCAGTCGAGCACTTATATAGAAAATAAATATAAAAAAAAACATTTAACTAATTATTCTATTATAAATAGAGAACTTCAGTAGATACAGCCAGGTTTGGTAGGATATCCATCTTTGCAGATTTATTATTTTCTGTCAATTACATTCTATAAATATAAAATACAATCAACTTTCACTTTGCGACACTAATTGCAATTTACACAATAAATAATAGCCACCGCTTCCGTTCAGGCATCGTCACAAATCGACCGACAAGTCACACCCCAGCGGCGCATCCTCGCCTATTACGATCACAACAGCACCAGCCCCGGCGAATTACCAGCGCACAGCCACCGAAAAATAAACTTGTAAAATTGAACAATCGACAGCGCGCAACCGGCGAAAATTCGCTCTTCAATTCTCGCTTAGCCAGCATCCCCCCGATGAATCGCACCTGCACGCTTACCATTACCATCGGCAGCAGAGCGGCACTCCAAACAACAAAAAAAAAGCTCGCGCGCCAGGGAAAAAAAAGGCGGCACGCCGCGCTCATACACACAGACGCGCACACAAACACGAGCACTTGGCGCGTGAGCGTCGCATTATCCTGACTAAAAGCGGGAGAGCGGGAGAATCATTGAAAAAGTGCGGAAGGCGAGAGAGCGAGCGAGAGAGAGAGCTGATCGCGGGACATTTCATTGAAAACACAGTGGCACGAGCGAGCGATTTCTGGGTCAATGCCACACGCGGCAGCGCGCGGCGTTTTGAAAACGAGAGCGAGCGTTTCGGGGCGCGAGAGAGCGTGCGAATATTGAAACTGCACGAGAGCGCAACGAACTTTTGCATAATGAGTTGGCGGCAGCGCGCGCGAGCGAGCGAGCGAGCGACATCGACAAATCGACGCGCGGCCCCGTATTTTCTCTCTCTCGCGCTCGCGCCCGACCGGCAGCTCTGTGTGTGCGCGCCTCTACAAGCGGGTTATAAACGCGACTGTCAATGCGCCGGCACGAGCTAACGCGAATATTTTCATTTGATTGCGTTAATTAAATTCGCAGGCTCGCGCAACGCGCGCGCTCTACAGCCTCCCCCCCTGCACCCCACTCCCGAACGTTTTGACCTTTGAAGTTTAAACGGCAGCGTGCGCGTGTATATATATGTAGGAGCGAGTAATGTATGCGCGTTCGTCCGTCCCCCCTAAAGCTTGTACCAATTATGTCGTCGTTATTAATTGCACGTGCGTCGTGATTTTAATCGGCCGTGAGCTTTGCCCCTAATGGTTTTTAACAAACGAAAGGTGCGATGTTGTTAGAAGAAGAAGTCATTGTGTGAGATTTCCGTGTATATCGGGCGGGAGTTTTGCGGCTTTTTTTTTTAATTTTGTGGAGCTTGTTAGGTGCGAGTGTACGCGCGCGTTGGATTCGTGCTTAATTAATGAGCTTGTTACAAGAAGTGATTATTAGTTGCGAGCTCGAGTTGAACAATGGCCATTTTTACGATAGAAGGGCTGTTTGTGGCTTTAGTTGAGCTTTATCGGTTCTCAGTTAAATTATTGTCTTGATGATTTCATCATTAAAATCTATAATTAGTTGGATTAAAAATACGTTCGCTGTTAATTTATCATTAAGCGAATACCTTGTAATCAGACATTACGAAAATCGTTTCGATCAATTTGACTAATCAAAATGTTATAAACATTAAATAAAAAAGTAAAAAATTATTTCTTATCTCACTGTATTTGCAAGTACAAGTTCACGACTTTTGTCATGGATCTCTCAAGAATGCAAAATATAGACCTAATGTTAAGGTCCCGTTGCTTTTTACCACTTGCCACCCGATGAAAAAGTCACTTGTTCTCGATTGTTTCTCGGCATTCTCTCTCGCACTCGGATCCCCATCTCGGCTTCCTTACCGGGCTCTAAGTAAGTTCACGACTGGGGTGAAGAACCAAAAAGCCTCCGCTCTCGCTCCGAGTATGCAAATCTAGACCGAGGGCTTCCGATGTATGCTTATTTTAGGATCTCGGGGCGCAATAAAAATTATATTAGGGGTAATGTATTCTGATGCTATATAGATGAATCGTAAAAATTATTTGCTTTATGTACCGTGAAATCGCGATTCAATTTTTGGTCCGTTCGATTCTGCATTGAAAAGGCACTTTCGTTAAATTTGAAATTTTTTTATTTCAATAACTTGTTGAAAAAAACACAAAACACTTAACCCCTAAAATCCATTTTTATGCCACAAAATTCTTTACCATAAAACGTACAAAAAAACTGTAAAATCAATAACTATAAAAACTTCAAAAAAATCCGCAACACAAAGACTCTGTCAAGCACTCCCAACTAATCGAAAGTCAACAAGCCCATCCAAGACACAAAAAGAATCGAGCCAGCGCTTAATCTGGCGCTCGTCGCGCGTTAAGCAAAACTTAGTCGCGGAGATGACGATGGGGAGCCGAGGCGCGCGCGCCAAGGCAAGATGATATTGTCTGGTACTTACCAGGACGTAACCCTCCTTAATTACCCCCCTCGACTCGTTACGACGGCTCGTCGCGCCGCACACGTCCCGAACTCGCTTGGATGCATGCCCGCGACCGCAGCTTCTCCTCACACCGCCAGAGCTGACATTTCGTCCGTGGGCCAAAACGATTATCGTCGTTGAATTTTCCGGCCGGAACGGGACGTGCCGCGAAACTCGAGTTTTTTTTCTGGATAATGGTGGAAAATGCGAGTTGTTGGGGAAATTGAGAATTTTAAGGGAGTTTAGGTGTATTGTGTGGTTTTGAGACGTTTGTAGAATTTTTAGATTAATTTTTTATTTTTAAGTAGGGGTGGTGCGCACTGCTTATGGGTACACTTGGGAAAGTTTAAATCGCTGTGATGTTGAGCTATAGCGCGTCATGTTTTTTTAAGCAATCATTTAAATAGACAAGATGATATTATGGATCTATATTAACGAGATGTATTATTAACGAGAGAAATAAAGATGGATATAAGTTAAAAATTCAAGTTTTCACCCCTTTGACATTTTTAAGTAGCTATTATAAACTTTGAACTGTTTTATAAATAATAAATTTTTTGCGGAAATATTTTAGAATATTTAAAAATTATAAAAATGTTTAAGATTTTCTTGCAAATATAACACGAGATCAATATTTTAATATTTTCTTGCTTTTATAAATATACATTCTGAATTCCTCTCATACCGCGATATTTTTATTTTTACCGAACAATTATAACTTTCTGCATATGTTTTTTTTAACAAAAAAACTTTCTTACATAATTTTACTCAGTTTATGACGTGAATGTCAACTTTTTCTCGAGACAGGAAATTTTATACTGATATACAAAAAAGTTTTAGCTACAAGGATGCTCAGTCGCAAAAAGTGCACATTTTCCGATAAACATTTTTCTATGCCGTTGCACATTAAACTTCCGCCGAATTAAAAATAAGATATCGTATAAAAAATTTATAACCACACATATTCATAAATAAGATAAAAGCTGCTCATGCCAAACAAAATATAATTCCATAGAAATCACAAAAGACTTTAAAACGTTCTCTCCCCAATTTGCAAACTTTTATCCCGCGAAGCAGAGATTTCGAGATCAGAACCGCCGACAAAAGGTCTCGGGGTGCGTCTTACCAGGAAAGTTCACAGGAGACGTCGCAGGTGTATAAGCCACCGAGGGATTCGCGCGAGGCACTTAATCAGGAGCATCTGTCAGGGCACACCTTAGCGCAAAGCCTCTTTGGGAGCTATCGAGTTTTCTAATTCCTGGCGTCAGGGCCTAATTGCTTTAGGAAAATTCATTAAGAAGCGAAGACAGCGAGAAGGGGGGACACAAGGCCGGATGTGTATACCCAGAGAGAGGGAGAGAGAGAGAGAGAGGAAGAAGTGTCGCGACGACGAATGCCGGAAGGGGGTATAAAGTGCGCCTGCGAGAGAGTTAAGATCATTCCGTAATGGAGACGCCGAGTTTAATTCTACCGCCGATCAACCACTCAAGGCCCTCTAAGCCTGCGCTTCCTCCGTCTCTCTCTCTCTCTCTCGCTCTCTTTTGCGTATCCGCCTTCCGAGTTATAAACTCTTGCGCTCGCTCGCTCTGCGGATGTCGCTCTTATTCTGATTTGTTTCCCTTATTCAATTCCGAGCGCGCGCTTGCACATCTTTTGCCTTTTATTTCTTCCTTCTTTCGCCGCGGAGATTTTAGTTTTCTTTTCGTTTAATTTTATTCGGATGAATGAATGTTTATAAGTCGCGGATTTTCAGTTTTACGATTTCTTATTTTCAAATTTTTATATTAAAAGGACATTGAATACTACCAATGAAACAATTTTGTATTTATTTCCACGTTAATAGTTTACAAAGCAAAAAAAAAACTAAATTCACAGAAAATTGTTATAAAATTCGAAATAATGCCTCACCTTCTACCCCACCCCACATCAAACCCAAAATCGAAAAAAATCAGCTCTTCACTCCCTAACGCACGTCAACCAGCCGATCGATTTTCCTCAACAATATCAGCGATCGCCCAACCAAAACTCGCTGCAACAGCCCATCAACAAAAGGCCTCGCAAACTTCCCCTTAAAGCTTTTCAATCTCCGCTCCGCGCAGACACAGAGGCGCGCTCTCGCGGCCCTCCCCCGTATCATCTCCAAATTCATCATTCACATTAACGTACATTCGGCGTTGCAGGCCTGCATTCGAGACTCTCTCCCGATGCATCGCGCCCGGCCGCAGCTCGGAAATTTGACAGGCGCGCCCGGCCGCGGGCGTCACGGAAATGTTTAAATATCGGCGACGGCGCGCCCTTATCGGCGACGCTCTGTCGGGGGATGTAAAGAGAGGCCGAATGCAGCAGCGGCAGGATGGGCTGAAATGAAAGGCAGAGCGCGCCGTTTATATTCGCGAGAGACGTCAATGAAGGACGCCTCTCTCTCCCTCGCTCTCTCGCTCTTTCGATACAAGACAAATATTTGAAAGTACGGCGGAGCGATAAGGAGATTTCGTATGTAATGTGACGCGGGTGAGGAAGAGAGAAAAGGTTGGAACTAGTGCTAGAGTGTTGGTATCGGCGAGCAGATGTTTGATAAGCGGAATCGACGCAACGACGGCGATGCACAAGCGAGAGAGAAAAACGAAGAGTCAGTGACAGCTGTCCTGTGTATTGTTCGGTTCGCTGATTAGGGGTCAAAGGCCCCGGCCGGCGATGCGATACTTTTCGCTTTCGATTTTCTATGATAAGCAAATTTTAATACGCGGCTCGTTTTGAAGATGGTTTTTTTTTTAAAGTTTTGATCATGCGAAAAATGGACTCGCGATTTTGCTGGCTTAGTTTTGGTAATCGTCTGCTTTCAAGATTCAAAACTAATCGCTATAATGTAAATTTTTAAATATTAAAAATGTTTTTTAAATAAGTCAATATTTTATCTTGGATGTTCCTTCTTTTTAACGTCCAACTTGTACGCACAAGAAAAAAAGCAACTGTTGCTTTTAAAATAATTTCGTTTTATTTAAAATGACGAAGTTGTTTAACTCAAATAATTATAAGGATCCCAAGTCGAAATTTTATAATTGCAACTATTACACCATCCGCGTGAAATTCATCAAAATTTTTTTTAACGAAAAAAATACACATTTACTTTATAAACACTGCGGAATCAGTATCCAGTCTCACGCTAACTTTGGCACACCCCTTCGCAATTTTAAACACAGTACGCGCAGAGCGCAAAACAATCTTCGCTTTGAGCACAAGGATATAATAATGGATCGGCATCGGGGAAAACACAAATGCAGGTAAAGAACGAAAATAAACACAACACAGAGCGTAGGATATATATTTCAAAACAAAATAACACAGACACATAACGAGCCGCGGCATTGAGAGGCGCGATTCATTATGGGTTCAGAAACACAGATACACATACAGGAGAGCGAAAACGTGCAGGCGCGTCAACAGGGACGTAATAGGCGATCGTATTAAATTTCGATAAATAGTCGGTAAATAATGCGCCGCTGTCGCGCGCGCTCTAGCTGTTTCACTCTCCCGCGCGCTATTTTCGCAAAATCAACCGAACGGCAAAGCCGTCGTCCAGACAAATCTGCGCGACTTGTCGATAAAGCGCTGCGCCACAATTACATTTTATATAAATTTAGGATGCACAAACAAAGGACAGGCGGGTGTACATAAACAAGCGACAAATGATATTTAGCATAATTAAAATAAATGTTGCCTAATTAATTCATAATGCCGAACTTAAGAATAAAATTTGAACATAATTAATGAGGCGTCCGCGGCGTCCAAAGTTTTCCATCCCGCCCCGACGAAACGCCGAATTATCAATCATCCGATCGATCCTCGCAGCTGGGTAATTAACCCCTCGAGTAATGCGCCGGAATAAAGGTCGGGCAAACAGCGATTGGAAAAACGTGCGTGCCAAAATTATGCGCGCGTCATCGCTGCTAATTGCGCGGCCGTTAGGCAGCCCGTCCAACCAAACTCTGCATCGTACTACTAGGAACGTCGAAGCCGATGGAAAACTTTGGATCACCGCTCGCATTCACAAATCATAATAACAATATACAAAACACTAGTAATAATAATAATAATTTTTACTAAAAATAATATAAACGATGCACATGAACTTAAAATAAAGATCAGCTACGGGGCCATCTTCTCCGAAGCAAAATAAAAATAAATTCCTCCAAAAGCATATATATCCAGAGATTAGATCCTTCATCCCGTTACCTTATCACTCGCCTCGCATAAACTCAGCCCGAGGAGCTGCACGTGCACACAGAGGTAGTATCGCGCGCGTGCACACACAGTGAGTATCCCAAGATCGGCGCTCCAGCCAAGAACACGAAACTTGAGGCACCACGGAACCAAAACAGAGAAACGCACTGTCCCTCCCCTCGTGGAGACTCTGGGCCGCCCAGAGTCCGCTCAGCCAAGATTGCCGAAAGCTCGCGTTATCACATTATTGTCCCTCACTATCTGTTCCATCCGAGCCGCCGGCAAAAAGCCCACTAGCCGCTTCCCAAAATCCACTAAGTCATCGGTGGTGAGTAGGTGGAAAAGCGATCCTAAGTCTCAACAAAAGTCCGGCTCTCCTCAATCTCCATGATGCTCGATTCCGGCAAAGTCCCTTCCGAGGTGGCAGCGGCAGGTGGATCCTTGGCTCTGGTCCGTCTCTTCTCCGTGCTTCATCGCGGCTTCATATCACGTAAGTCGTGTCGCGCGCACCACTGACTCTAACCGCGAGAAGAAACGAGGAAAATGGATAAAAGTAGATCACAGCACACGCACTGGTCCTTAAAGATGCTGATGTAAATGGACCGCTCGTCTCGGCGGTCGGCGCGCGTTTGAGATTTCGGTCTAGCGGCGGCGGCGGAGGCGGTGGTGACTGCGGCGGCGGCGGCACGTGTGAGAATCGGCGCCGCTTGCTCTGCTCCCTTATCTTGGCTGTATGCGTGTTCCTTCCTCCTTGCGTGTCCACTTACTTGTATGGGGGTGTACGTATCAAGAGAGAGAGTGAGTGAGAGAGAGAGAGAGAGAGAGAGAGAGAGGCGCGAGTAGGGGTGGGGGGTTGAGGCTGCTTTTTCGAGGAGGCGCGTGGGCGGCGGGCGGCGGTCGTCTCTATGTTACAAGGTGGTGTGCGCTCCGTGGTCCTCTGTGTGTCTTAAGTGGCTCTCCTAGGTCGTTCTGCACGCGGATGGCTCCTTGCTCGTGTATGCCTGGCCTGAGAGCACTGTCTCTATGTATATGTATATATATATATAGATATATCTATAAGCCTCTATGTTGATAGGTGTGTATATATATATACATATGTATAAGTGTTGTGTGTGGCTGGTGGTGTACTGGTCAAGCCCCGGCACAGCACACCCCGTGCCGAGCGCTCCGTATGATAAGGCCGCCGCTTTGCTACTGACGGCGAGAGAGAGCCCCCGAAAGATAACCACCCTAACCCTGCAGCCGCGCGGCGCTGCTGCTAGAGCGAGAGAGAGAGAGAGCGCACACGTTTACCTACGTACGTGCACTCATACACGCGCGCCCGCGCTCACACACACACGTAGACAGAGAGCAGTACGGCCGCGACGCGCAAAGTCGCCACCCCCACCAGCAAGCGGAGAGCCCGGCTCCCTACATACTTTCCTAGTGTGTGCGTGGCAAGAACGAAGGGGGTGGCGTGTGGTGGAGGTACGGCAACAACCCTTATGCCACCTCCACCGGGCTCTCGCTCGGGCGCCTCTCCTCTCCGCGGAGGGTAGTCTTATCCCCTCTTTTCTCGCGGCAAGCGCGCCCCACCATCCCGAGCCACCCCCGCTCTCTCTCTCTCTCTCTCGAAAGGGGAAAACGCCACCTCTCTCGCTGCCGACCCCCGCTACTTTCCGACCACCACCAGCCCGATCGCCCCTGATGCTGCTGCTGCTGCCGGCTAGTTCCAGAGAGCGCGCTTTTACCCTACCACCTCGCTCGCTCGCAGCTTCTTCTTCTCCTCTCTCTTTCCAACCGAGAGATGCGAGCTCTGGCAACCCCTTCCTCTTTTCGCCGCTGCCCTTCTCTTCCGACGCGCTGACGCTGCCCCGAGCATCCCCCCACCTACCCTGGCCGCCTATGTCTTAAGATAAAAACACGGACAATCGGGTTTTATAGTTAACCCACTCGACCGCTCTTTCTCTCTCTCTCTCTCTCGACACATTTCCCCTCCGCGCTCGGGCAACCCTTCTTATTATTCGTTCGGTCGATCTTTGATATTTGCCTTTTTTCTCTCTCGATAGGCTTGTAATTTCAAGACTTGAAATATTATTGGGGATTCAAATTTCTTTTAAACTTTGCAGTTTGATGATCATCTTTTTATATGTTAACAAATTTAAGATGTAATTTTCTTTGTGCTAAAAATATATGTACCGTCGTAAGGTTCATTTTTTTTTTTATTTAAAATAAAGAAAAAGTCAAGTCACTTTTCAATTTTTAAACTTAGTATTTAAAATATTTTTATTAAAATATTAACGAAAACTGAATGGTACAATTTTAAGCGAAATTAAAATATCACTCTTCACAGTTCAATGAACGATTTGATCGACAAAATTTCTTGTTGTACGAAAACAGCAACGCATTCATTAATTAATAAATGAAAGAAATATACATTAAATCGCGATTGTCGTGCAAACAATTTAATATTTCAAGGTTAATGCGTAATAAAGTATTGCACATCATATTTTACTTTGTATTCTCTGTCCCTTTCCAATCATGTATTTCATGTTTATAATGAACAATGCTTTTACAAATGTTTCAACTGTACTCAATTCTATTAGTCACCGTCATTTCATACATGAAGGGGCAATTACAATTACGCCTTCGTTCATTTTATTCAAAACTCTGATTTTTATATTTTACGTTTTATTACAATGATTTTGCATAATTAATAGCATTTCTTAATTATAGTACGTATAAATTGCAACTTAATATTTTATTTCTTATTATTTATTTAAAAAAAATTTTATCACAACTAAATTTTTTTACTCGTAGAGACGGTGATATTCTGTCTTTTGTTTAAACTTTTAATTCAGCTGCTTTTTTCACATTGTTTAATAAACTTTTATAATCCCTTAAATTTAAAGTTTAAGTATATAAGTTTTTTAACTGTGAAGGCTAAATTCATTTCTGACGAGTAAAATCGAACAATAGTAGCTTGTAACAGATGAAAAAATTCAAAGTTTTTGCTTAAGATAATTTTTGCTTTCTGCTTTATTGTTTGTTTAGTCACGAAATGAAAAATTTTTTTCATATTACTATTACAACACTACATCTATTGCATTAATCTGACTTATGAATTCAACAATCATTATCATTAATAAACCAAAAGAAATCATAAACTTCGAATAAATCCCAATAACAATACAATTATGAAAAATCCCACCCAACAAAACGCACTCAAGCCTCACTAAACAAAGCCGAAATCCCCAACAAAGCGATAAAAAAGCCATCTAATCCAAGAAACGATGAGCCCCCAGAATCCAAAAGCGCGCCAAATGAAGACCCCCGCAGAGAGCGGGCCAGCAGAACTGGAAGTGCGCATCGGGCGAAAAAAATACACACAAGCAGAGCGCGAGTCGAGCGTGCGAGAGCATCAGCCGGATACTTTCGATTGCATCCTCCTCTCCGCTGTCTTCCTTTTTTCGCGTCTCCCCCACCCGCCCGGCCGTCGATGTATCCCACATATCGGTGACTTCGTCTGCGACTATACTCGTCCCTCTCTCTCTCTCTCTCTCGCTCTTGATACACCGACAGAGTTGTATATACGTTCGACAGGGGAGCGGCGCGCGCGCTTCTGTCTCCCCTCCTCGCTCGCTCTCGGCTTTTTTTTTCGCCATCCGCTCGACTTCTCGATATATCTGCGCACTCGCGTTTTTATTTTGCGCGTTCGATCTCTCTCTCTCGCTCGCTCGCTCTGTGTGTGACGAATTCGTGGCAACGTGCGTCGCCCCCACCACCGGCCGCCAAAGTCGCCGACGAACATCTGGGTAGCCCGATGACCCTCAACCGCTTGTGTGTTGCCAGCGATCAAGACGATCGGCTTGGACTTTTATTTTTTGGAGTTTGGGGAGGCTGGTTTTGGGGATGGGAGATGGGTTTTTCGGGGTGTTTGCGAGAAGGACTTGGGATTTTGCGGGGAGAGGGAAGTTGAGGAACGTATTGAGGAAGGATGAATGGTCACGACTTTGGTGGGATCGAGTTGCTTGCGCGGGGCTGAATAATGTTTTATTTTGTAGCTTGGAGAATTTGTTCCGGGATGTTCTAAGTTAAATTTTACGGTTTTAGATGAACTTTTTTATGCGAAGCGATTTTATGTGAGAATTTCAATTTTTGAAGGTGATGTGAAACCCTCCTTGTTATTGAGAGTATAGCAAACCAATTTTTTACATTTAATTTTCAATTTTGCTGAAATTTGTTGGCGTAAAGTTGCTGTTTAAAGAAAAACAATTAAGTTACGTCATCATATTTCTGAAACTTTGAAAAAAATGAAAAAAATTGGTTCCTTTATTCTTTTTTAACAAAGAAGTTTCACGTCGCCCTAAGGAGAACTTACAATTTTCAATTTTTACGGATGAAGGAAAAAGCTACTTATATTTCTCAAAAAGTATCAAACCTTTTTTTATAGTTTTAAAAAAATACAATATGAAATGGATTTTTTATGCTTTTGAATAGTAATAAAAAAGTTAATATAAAACACAAATCCATGTTAAAGTAAAAATATGTGCATCATTTACATTACTAATTCCACACATTTAAAACGTTACAAATACAACATAAACATCCAGGTCATGCTTAATGTAGAAAAATCGAGAGACGCTTTCAAACACTCCAAAATTTCATGTGACAGCACGCACACCTCAAACAAAAATATCCCAAAAAAAGTAAACATCAAAAGAGATAATCCTAACAGAACAAATGAGCCGAAATTCAAAAAAACTTCACACCTCGACAAAAAGCGAGCCCCCCAAAAAACACAACCGAAAGAAATAAACCCGGGCTATTCAGCGCCCCACACCCGAGGCCCGAACCCTCGAGCTCGCATGAAATACCAAAAACCCAAAAAAAAAGGCGAAACCAGCCGTGAAAAGCCGAAGCCACGCGCTCTCAAAGGGCCTCCGCACAAAGTGGACCGTTCAAGCCGCCCTCTCTCACAAGCTCATCGTCCTAATTATTCGAGCGCGTATCCTCGTGGCGATCGGCGGCGGCCAAACATTATAAATTTTTCTCGTCCCCGAATTAATTCGGACGAGAGAGCAGCGCGCTAAAACCCCACCACTCTCTGGCGATCCCCACCGCCTGCGTGTGTATATACACACAGCTGCGACACATGTGCAGATGATCGCTCGCCTCGATACTCATTTATACTTTTGCGGTGTGCGCGCGTATTTTCCTCCCACCGTGGCGGCGAGCGGCCGACTGGGGGGCAGAGCCGATTGTTTATGAGGCGCCGAGCGCGCGCAAAGCTCGCTCGATTCGTTTGATTATTAGCTGTTTATACGCTGGCATCGATCGCCGGTACACGCGGCCGCAGCAGCATTTGTACGCGCCGCGCGCCTCACGCCGGACACCTTGGCTGTATGTGCGCGCTAACCGGTAATTCTCTGCCTTGTTTTCGTTTGCTTTTTTCTTCCAAGGCCCGGGGACGGACCGGTTAGGCTAGTTTCGAGTGTGGAGCGAGCAGCCGATGGTTTTGCTTTATCGGGTGGACGTTAGTTAGTTGGAGAGGAGTGTGTAGGTAGGGTATGTTGGAGAGGAGAGCGGATCTGGCTTGGCGTATTCGTTGGCTGCTGCTCGGGCTGAGAAGAGTGCCGAATTTTTCGCTTTGTTTGAGTAAGTTGTTAAGTGCCGCTCGCGAAGCTTTTCCTTTGATATAGAGATTTTTCGTCGTTTTTCGCTTGTGAAGTGCGCGGAACATTTGTGCTTGACAGTGATTTAATTTTGATAGCTGCCTTGTGTTTTCTGAATTGAGAATGGAATTGTTTTAGAGTTTATATGAACCGTATACTGCGAATTCGCGATTGAAATTTAACTTGAATTTAGTATCAGTATCACTGCTTTAAAATTATTAAATGGTTTAGTACTTTTGTTTTAATTTGAATTTAGTCCAAAGTATTCATGAAAGATTATCTCTTGTAACATTCAAGTCGTCAATTTATGTACATTATTTATTGACAAATCTATAAAATAAATGTTCAAACCAATCCATATTCTTTACAGTAATCATCGTTATAAATACATATTCCCAGAAGGAACGAGAAAATTTCCATTAAATCAAGTTTCGAAGCAACAGAAAAGTCGGCACGAGCCACTTAGCCGTCGGACTGCGCCGAGTAGGCCGAGCCAGTCGAAGGCGAACGCGCGCGTTGCGTCTGACAAGGCCGGCGTTTATCTACTTCTAAGGAGTTTGAACACAACGGAAGGCAGCCTCGCGTCGCGCAAAGTTCACAACTTCAGTTGTTTGTTTTATTTTGTTTTTAATATTAAGAAATGTATTCGTTTTATGTTGTCGAGATTGGATTAACTCGATTTTTTTACCGCACTGATTTATTAGAAAAAAGAGGTATTTTTAAAAAGGTCCTTTGGAAAGTTGTTGCTTAGTATATTTGGTTTAAACGATCGTGATATGTGATAAGTAATTATTAGTAATTTAATCATATAAATAACTGGTTTTATTAAATTGTACATAAATGATTAAATGCACTTATGGAATTAATAAAAAAAGGATTAATGTTTAAACCATTTTACTCTGTTCAAAATTTGCTTTAAAGTATACGTCAAAGTTATTAGATGAATATTTTCATGAGGAATATAATTTAAATCAAGTGCATTTTAAATTAATTCTGTATGAATGTAATATAAATCTGGAAAGTAGTTAATTAATTATAAAAAATTCTAAGTTTATCTTAATTATCATAATTTTTCTTTAAACGGATTATTTAAATTACTTTTTATAAATTATTAATAAGTGGCTTCACTATAACTGACGAATTAAATAAATATTAGTTTAATAATATTAAACGCTTTAATGACTTTACATTTAATAATTGATTAGCATAAATAATTTATTAAGTGTAATTATTAATAATTAATTTTTTATTCATTGATATTTTAATAATTTTAATAAATTCGGCACTCTTCACTAATGTTCTTTAATTGCACAAAATTATCCACGAATATTTTTTAATTCACAAATTGTCGACAAGCGCGTCTCTGACGATGTCTCCAAACAATCTCCAGGATCTTCTGAGTCGCACACTTTGCGTCTTAACTTTTCGATCGTCCACTTTTACGAAAGCCTTTTTTATCAACTTTACTTTTCAGTTTTCAGTTTATCGAAACTTCACTTGCACCAAGTCACAATCACCAAGGATCCACCGTTATCAGCACTTTGTATTACGCGCCTTTTCGCTAATTTCCATCTCCCGACAATCGTGATTCAAAGATCAAACGAAAACGAAAACAACTAAACTTGAAATATAACTACAAAATGCAAAGGTAATTACAAAAACCTAAAACAAAGGCGAAATAATAAAAAAAAACAGAAGAAAAAACAGAAAGTGTCGAAAAGAGATAAACAAAAAGATCTCTCGATTTATCTCCATTCAATCTGTCAAAGCCAGCTCGGCCTGTCAAACTCACCTTTCTCCATCGACGAGACGCGTCTCGCGGCGAGCAGAAAAATCGACGAACTACTCGTCGCTATCGTCCGTTTATCCGTCGAGCCGGCCGCTTCCTTCCTTCGTCATAGGAAAAAAAAATCGCACTCTCAGATGACCGGCGATGGGCGATCTTATCGTTCCCGCCTCGTCGACGACAGTCAGAGTCGTCGGCGCTCGGTCAACTCTGTCTCTCCGCTCATCCGAAAGCTCGCGCTTGTCACTTGAATTTTTCAGCCGAACGAAAAATCGTCAACGAAAACGGAAAGAAACGAACGACGAAGCTTGCCGACGAGCAGTCAAGCTGTCTTAACACACAGGTGGCTCGGTGTAGTAAACTCTCGTGCGCCGGCTGCTCTTGGGCTGCTTCTACTCCTCCTCTCCGCAGCACGGTGGAAACTAAAGAAAACCAGGATACGTCGCACGCGCGTACTTGCACAATAATAAAATTCTAGATCCTTTAAAGAAAATGAAAGGAGCCTCGTATCGTTTGCTTACTTCCGTTCGTTCCTTTCGTTACTACATATATATATATCAACTCTTGCTACTTATCTTGCTTAAATAATTAAACGGTACATGGCGCGCTCTCCACTATTTTTCTTATCACACTGTGCGTTGTCTCCTCTCACTGGCCCTCTCGCGCTCTCTCTCTCTCTCTCTCCCACTCTCTCCCTCTGTCTTTCGTGTCGGCCCCGCTTAGAGTCTTGTCCGGCGGGTGAGAGAGCTCACACGAGTCCGGAGAGCGTCGCGCGAACTTGCGGGCTTGCGGGCGCGCAACTGGCGACGGAGGCGCCGGTCGCGTAGGCGCGGACCGTGAGCACAGGAGCAGCGCTCGGCTGTATGCGTGCGCCTGTCTGTGTGCGCGCGCGCGAAGATCGCGGATGCTGTAAGCCGCGGCGGCGGCGGCGGTGGCGACGAGCTGCTGCTGCTGCTGCTGCTGCTGCGCACGGCGCACACACAGAGAAGCGAGAGGAGAGGAGCCAGCTCCAGCTCTCCCCCCGTACAGTGGCGCCTCTGCGGCCGACGCTCGCAAGCTCGCAAGCCACTTACGGCCGAGCTTGCGCGAACGCCGAGCGCGAGCCAGCAAGGAGGGAGAAAGCGCGCGCGCCGACGAGGATACAGCCGAGAGAGCGAGCCCGTGCCCGAGAGCGAGATGCCAGAGACTCTGGCTCTCTCTTCCTCTCTCTCTCTCTCTCTCTCAGTGTGTATGCAAGCACGGACAAATATAAGGGGGTGGCGGTGAGAGCGACGTAGACTGGGGGGGTTGCGAGAACGCCTGACCAGAGCGAGCGCGCGCGCGCTCCTTCTACCAAGAGAGAGAGATAAGAAAGGGGTTGCCCAGCGCCAGCGCTAGCTGGTAGGGGCAAGCTCCACTTTCGGCAGCGCCTCGTTCGACTTTCTCCGATCTCCCTGCGTCTACGTGTATTGCCGACTCGGCTCTGTATACGTACACGAAATTTCGGCTCGCGCCGGCTAAGCGCACCTATATAGCTCGCGCTAAACGAGGACGAGGCAATCGGCCAAAGGGGTGGCTCGCACGTGTATGTATACACGCGGCTGCTAGACACGTGTGCGAGAAAGAGAATACGTGGGAAGGAAAGTGGCCACGACGTTCACGGCGGGGGTATAAGGAAGTGGTGGGAGTCGCCGAGGCGGGGATGCTTTCTGGCGGGCTGGCTTGAAAGGTGGGGAAGACGCTGCGATAAGAAAATTCCGACGACCCCCTTCTTTTTTTTTCTCCGCGCTCTGCCTTTTTTTTCGTCTTGTTGGCATTTTTTTTCGGAGGCGCGCGCGCCCGCGCCTTTTTTTTGCGGTTCGCGTCTGCCACTACTGCTTTACTTAGGAGAGAGTTTCAAGGCCAAGCTGCGGTTCTTTTTACCTCGCGGGGAAATGCGGTCTTCGGGCGGTCGGGAAAAAATGGAAAATTTTTTGCTTGCGTTTTTCTGGTTGATTCGTTAGCTCTTGGGGGATTCCGCGGGTGGATTTTTTAAGACTGTCGGTTCTTCTTATTGTTTTAAAACTTTTTTTAATGTTTACAAATAAAATAAACTATTACATATTTTACTTAAATTTTACATTTTAAATATGATGACTGAAAAATAGAATCAACAAAAATTGCTGAAAATTTCTTTTTCATAAATATACAGCAAGGAATACACTTTGAATCATAATTTAACCGACACAAGATTTTCTTTTATATTAATAAATCCACGTAATCACTAAGCAAGAACCTCGATTTTTTCATTTCCAATCATCTCTTTCTCATCCACTCAAACCTAAAGTCACAGCTACATCATCCAAACATAACTCCTCTAATCGTTCATTTCCGTCCACCATCCCACTAAAAAGAAACAAGCCTAAAAATCGCCAATAAACAAACAGAACTCCAGATCGCCAAGGCATCCCCTCCACGGGCGCAAGGGCCAAACGAGAGAAAAGCAGGAGAGCGCGTATAGCGCAGTGGCTCACCCCGATCATGCGCGAAGGTCGAGGAGAAGAAGCGGAGAGTGGGTCGCCTCGCTGGTGCGCGCGCCTGAGCTAAGGGGCTAGAATAGGAGAGCGGGGGATGCGAGCGGCTCTGTAGTGGTGAAGGGGCCGAGCGCGCGTCTGTGTTGGTGACCCCGAAGAAAAATCGGCCCACGCTGGTGGTGGTGTGTGAGCTCCTAAGGGTCTTCGTAGCTCGTGGCCTTGTGTGGGTGGGCCGAGAGGGAGGGGGGAAGGAGAAAGGGTTGCCGGACAGTGGCGAGCTCGCTGCTTAGGTGGCCGCGGCTCGAACTAACTTGGAGACGGGGGATGCATTCTCCTGCGTGTGTGCCGCGGCTGGAGTCTAGAGACGGGCCGAGCGGTTCGCCAGTCGCCTTTCGGTTGCGCGGCATGTTACTACTGATTCTGCTGCTGCTGCTGTTGCTCTGTGGAGGCGGAAGCGCTGGGATGATGTTCATGTTTTTTTCCTTTTTAGGTTTGGTTTTTGGGGTTGATGTAAGATTACGGTGGATGTGAGACAGATGAATTTTTGTCTGCAGCTTTCTCTTTGGCTTATTTTTTAAAATTATGTTTGTTAGAAATGATTGCAGTAAATGCAGTACTGATAAAATAAAGACTCTATTTAGACAAGAAATTAGGTCAGTTAAATGTATTAATTCGTTACACGCAAAGTAAGTCTTTGTAAATATGTTTATTATGATTTTTATATTTAAATACTCAATTCAATAATAATAATAATTTAGAGCACATTTTCCATACTCTAAATTTCTACGAAAATACAAGTTTAATTATTAATAGTAGATATACCTAAGGGCTTTATTATATTTGGTTAAATGTTGATCATTTACTAAATAATTATTAATAAGAATAACAATAAAATATACTAATTTTCGTTTGCTTAAAATATGACTCCTAAATAAACATATTGTTTATATTCGAATCGAAAACCATGGTAAAATGAGCTTTTTCATATAAATTAGAAACATTATGCATACATACATTCTAATATAATTATAATATTTAAAATAAAATGTTAAAGATTCTTTATTCCAAATATTTAGTTTCGACTAATCATTTTATTCATTTAACGTAAATATACCAAAGAGCGATAATTATCACTTGAGAAATATTGCATTTCCAAACTCATCAATTCGTTGCAGAACAATAAACAAAAACTAGCAAACACCTCTAAAAAAAATCATTTCCAAACAGTCCCTTCAAAAAAAATCCAAATCCAAGTCTATTTCAGAAAAACGATATCCTCAAGTCTCCCCGCAACGTCTCCAAGAAGGTGCTGCGCCCTTCAGTTGGAATGCCCAAGCATGAAAGCGCCAACCCCCTTTCGACTCCCCTACATGGTCAACATATAGATAGAGCAGCCTAGCGTACCAGCGCCTTCTCCTACTTACTTAGCTCCCTCTCTCTGCACGCTGCGCGCGCCGCTTATCACCTCGGCTCTTAAAGCGCGCCGAGCTCTCGATCAGTCCTCGCTATTTTTATCCCCGCGAACTTGCGCGCAGTCTCGAGCACTTTTTAAGGTCACTTGTTGCTTTTTAATCTGCGCCGCCGCCAGCGTCGCCGGAGAGAGAGAGAGAGTAAAAGAGTCTGCGCGCACGCCTCCGCCTTTCTCCCAAGCTGCCGGGGCGCTGCCGTGCACTTGAGCGTGTGGGGGTGTATATAGGGTGGCTCTCTCGTGTCATCTTCTTTTTTCCGCGCGCACGACTTTAAACCGGCCGGCTATATCGTTTTACAATCCTCCCGAGACGCTGTAATTAAATGCACAGCTGGTCGCGCGTGCAGGGGATGAATGGACGAGGAGCTTTTTCTTTAGCTCTTTTTGCGGATGCTGTCTTTCCTTCTTTTCAATGGAGATGAGTGGGTTTTTTTCGGTGGATTGTTGGCTGGGTATAGAGTTTTTTTTATGCTTTATTTGATGGCGTAGTTAAGACATTAATGATACCTTGTGATGTCCGAAATTTAAGAATATAATGATCGAATTTGTCTTGTTTAGTGAAATGTATTAAATCGAATGTGGAAATTTTTCAAACCTTTTTACTTTAAGTAAAAAAATATATACTGTTATTAATTAATTTAAACTTAGAACTTATTTTAGTTTGATACTTGTTTTAACATGCAGACGTAAAACTTTGATCGGTAAAATTATTTTTTTTTAGAAATTGCTTCTTATTTTGTAAATTTAAAATATAAAAATAAATTTTTTGTTGTAAGTAGTCTTTCTTGTAAGTTATATGGTTGAAGGTTACTACTGTATACGAACACAGAATAATTAACCAGGACTTTGTTAATCTGGATTTACAAACAGGAAATATATTTTTGTCTGCAGGAGTTTCTACTATGGAAAATATTTCTACTATGAGATTTCATAATTGTTATGTATGTAACTCTGGAATAAATAAATAAATAAATTCTTTATGAGTTCCCAATACTAATAAAAATGATGTACCTCTGGGAATCGAATAAAATGCATACATAATAAAAATAAGAAAAAGAAAATTAAAAAATTCAAGATACTCAAGTTACTTTAAACACTAAAGCTTATTCGATAAATTTGAAAATCCCGACGCATTCCACTTGACGCGCGCTCGGCACCGAAACCCGCAATCCGCTTGGAAAAATAAACTTCAAAACAACAACTTCACCTGTATTGAGTTGCACACTTTCTCTCTCTTCCTCCCTCTACCTTCCAGCGGTAGAGCCGTCCTCGCAAGTACATCTCATATCCAGCCGCGACTCCTTCGCCAACAGCACCAAGTCAGCCGCAATCCATCGCTCTCCAATACATAAGCGCGCGTCGATTGGCTCTCCCCCCTCCCCTTCCCCCTTCGGCATTCGGTATTTTTATTCGCAGATTTTAAGGTCACTTGTTGCTTGTTTAGTTATGTCGGCGTGCGCCGCATGCACACCCACACCTACTCCCACACGCAAAAGCGCGCGCAGCCACGCACATATCGGCTCTGCCGGCCAGCGCGCGGACCGATAGGTGAACGCCCTGTCGATTTCATTTCCAGCGCACACATGCACACAGAGAGAGAGAGAGAGAGAGAACCGACCCCCCACCTCTATACCCACGCGCTCGCGCTGCCGCGTCACTTTTTTCGCGCTCTTTTCTTGCCCCTACCCTCTCGCTCGCTCGCACGCCGCCAGATTTCGCGGTGCGCACCTCCTTTTTTTTTCGTTTCGCTCGCTCTGACCCTCTCTCGCTCTACCCTCTCCCCCCACCCTTTTTTTGTCTCTTTTTGTTTTTGGTTTTTATTTGTCGCTTTTAAGCTTTCACACTGGCCACGCGCCGCCGCCGCTCTGTCTCTTTTTGGCCACACATTGCTCGCGCATTTGTTTGTCTCTTGGTCTCGCTTTCTAATTCACTCGCACGCGCGCTGGGCTTTCTCGTTTGTTTTGACGGCGTGCTTTTGTAGCTTGTCTTTGTCGACGTTTTCTTACTTGTTTATTACTCTTTGAGACTTATTGTTTATCTTCATCGTTTTGACAATTTTGAATGCTTATGGTATTAGTTTTGTTTAGTGTTTCATTTGTCGTAATAATAATAATTGTTTACACTTACGTGTAAATCAATTTTAATGAAAAATGAAATACATGAAAAAATAAAATACTGAACAGTCAACTACTAAAACTATAATTTCGAGTTGACAATAAATTAGGCCAGAAATATTCTGCAAACAGCGTAGATTTTTCGCCTAATCTTTTAACATACGCCCACAAACACAGCATTTGTCAATATACAAATGTTCCTAATTGATCATCACAAGCATTTTATCAGGCGTATTTGACCGCCTCCCAAACTTTATTTCGTAGCTCCCATATAAAAGACTAAAGAAAAAAGACGAAATTTTTATTTCCCGACTAATATGCGCATTTGGCCGACACACTGTGAGTATGCCTGCGCACGTACAGTGTGTGCAGAAGTAAAAATGAAAACTGAACGGGTAACAGTAAACAAACGCTTCACCGATGCGGTGTCTGCAAATAATTCCGTAAAGCCCACCAGCGTGACTGGACCGTGCGCGCGTGCGCTACTAGCGCAGAATCTCCGCAAACTATCGCGCTTGTGTAAGCGAGTTACCTGCATTTCCCGACGCAAGAACAAACTAATATAGTACGAGAAAGAAACACTTTTTTGAGTTCCATCAAACTATCGCGTTACATCAATAAATTCGACTATTTACTCTCATTACTCAGAAACTACATCCCAACTCTCTCTGATGAAAATGATGCTCGAGCGGCGATCAAGTAAATCGCGTGCGTTTAGCTCTCAATAGTGCGAGCTTCCGAGCAGGCAAAGAGTGTATGGACGTGCGCTTGGGAGAAATAGGGAACGAGAGAGGAGAGAGGGAGAGAGAGAGAGAGATGTCGGAGTAAACCAAGTCAAATACATCGTACGCAGGGAACGCGTTTATATAGAGGAGGGAAGTCCCTGCGACTATGGGGGAAAGAGCGGGATGCAGGCGCGCACTGATTTGCGAGCTCGCTGCGTCCATAGATCGAGTCTGGCGCTACTACTGGCTCCCCAGAGCCAGGCTCCTTTCTCGCAACCGCCCGTCAGCGAGGATGCATGTACGTTGCCTGCCTGTACTGCTCGAATGCACCAGGTCTCTCTCTCTCTCTCTTTCTCTCTCCCTCTCTCTCACTACCTCTCTCATCCATCCGATAAGCATGTAATCTAATTCTGCTGGAGCGGCGTGCAGTACTGTGAGCTTGACGCTACGGCAGTTCTCGTCTTATGTAAAAGCTGGACGGCCAGATGACAGGCTGGGAACGTGAGCTTTGGTAGGATGTTTACTATGATTTTGTGGTGCTGTAGTATGGGCTTTAAGAGTAAGTTTGTGTTTACAGGTGTTGATTGATAAAATACGTAACGCTTTCATTTTATTATATTTTCGTTACAATTAATATTGTGGTAGAGACTCTATTCATAAATAAGAACTAGTATATTATGCAACAAGGGAATTAAGTAGATTACAGACTCCCTGCGTGTGAGTTGAGCTCGAGAGGGTGGCATACACTCATGGTAGATAACCTGTTTAACTTTTTGAATGCAATTTACGATTTTTAGTACAGCCCAGCGGAAAAGGGGGGTCTTGTTCTCGATATCCGGGATAAAATACTGTTTAATTTACCTGAGAAAAAATTATTGATAATTAATTATAAAATTCAATCCAATATTTCTTTTAAATTATTTACAAAATAATGAAAAATTATAATTTTTTTCTACAAGGAAAGAATAAAAATATACATATATGAAATATATTGACATAGCTGAATACTTTTTATAGCAATGTAATTCTTGACTATAAGGTCTTCACGAGGAAAACGCATTTACCTCGCTTCCGGCGACGAATACAGGCTTTATACTAACAGAGAGGTAACAGATGGCCGGTGAATGACACGTGGCCAAGCACGCGTCAAAAGCTTCTTCACGCTGCAAGACGGAAGGAACCGATCGTGCCAATCATGAAAGGAACCAGTCAGAGCGGAACCAGGATACCGTGATTGCGTAAACTGGCTAACCCCTCGCGCGTTCGACAACCTATAATCAAAAAAACAAAAAAATAATAATAATCACTTTTTTTAGGGATCCCTGAGCAAACATATCTCTTAATAACACGTTCCCCGTATTGCGAGCCCTCCGAAACGCAAATGTTTGCTTCTGCCGAACAAAGAATCGATTATTCAAATTAGCGAAATGTAAAAGTAGAGTGTTTTAATAAGGCTTCTGTTTTGACCATAAACATTCATGGTTGAAGTGTAAAATTTTGAAAACACTGTTTATAATGGACTACCGATAGAAATCTGAAAGTACGTAATAATTAAAGTTCTGAATTTCAGACCAATATTTTTCAACTGTTTTTTTTTTTTATTATTTTCACCTAGGAAAATAATATTTTAATTTATTAAGATTTGAAAGGATATTCATAAATATTTGTTTATCACTAAAATAAAGAAGTCGCATGAATATTTTATAACAGTATATTATTATAAATTTTATTCAAGGAATTAAATTGTTTTGAATACATACGAAAACTGTAAATGCTGCATGTAATATTCTTATTTCGATTTGTTTTTAAAACTTTATTTCTTGAAAATAACTCTTTAAAAATATATTTTTTTTGTGTCACTCTTAGAATAATATAAATACCAATATATTCTGCTTCATGTCATATCTACAAAGTTGGTTTCCATTTTATTTGATCGTTAAAAAACTTTGCACAGAATTTGAAAACAAATATAACGTTGTTTGACGACCACCTAACTCTCTGCTGTTCCAAAGATCGTTATTTTGATGGAAATAAAGTAACTGTTTTGAAAGTTAGTGTAAAATATTTAATAACCAATTTGAAAATAACAAAAATAATTTTTTTTATTATAGCAGGATGTATATTAAAAATAAACAAGCATATTAAACAAAACCACGCCTTAAGTCAAAGTATTGAACAGTAACAAACATTTAAATGTTCTATTCACGTTGTAAAAATGTCAAAATCATAATCTTAGTAAGTAAATTAATATTGATACCGTAACGTATTCCATTATAAAACAAAATATTTTTTCAAAGCTAAGTTTTGCCTGCCTAAATAAGTTAAAAATATTATTACCACAAAGATTCATTATCAAACAATGATTATTTTTCAATTTCCCATCCACAAAAACCAAATTCAAAACTTTCAAACGCCCATCGCCCGAATTCAGCCGACATCCCCCGCACCGGAAAACGCGAACCTCTTGATGACTCTCATACTCGTACATTTCCGCACATACGATTTAATCGCAACGTTTCTTACGGTAAGGGTCCAACATCGCGCCAACGCGGGGGTGAGTAGGGGGCGAGGTCCGAGTTTTGCGTAGATGAAATACGAGAACTACGACGGATCGTTTGGAGACGAACTCTCTCTCTCCCTCTCATTCTCTCTCAATGAGTGCTGCTGGCAGTGACAGCCGAGCGTATTAGCAATCCTACTCCGCGGCCTCGGCGTATAACTTGGTACTGCTCGATGGCATGGCAACCCTCTCTCTCTCTCTCTGCCGGCCAGGCGAAATCACACGTACAAATACAGGGCCTGGCGCTGCGCGTCTCCGGAGAGTGCATATTCGCGCGCTTCGAGTTGTAATAATAACCTGGCAAAAGTACGGGAATGAAAACGCAAAGCGCAAGTTTCCCCGCTGTTATCCGGCCCTCTCCTCGCTCCTCTCCCTGCGCGCGTATAACATATAGAGCGTGTTTTTAGCGAGCGCGTAATCAAAGGCAGCCCGGCCTTTCCAGCGGCTCGGTCGTTTAAGCGCGTCCCAGCGGCGCATTGCTACTGATGGCTAATTTTCTCGTTCCTGTCCGGAGAATTTGTTATTAAAATTTGCTCGATACGTATATACAAGCGCGCTCGTGTCTCCTCTTCTTTCCGGGGCGTTCGTCTGTGTCGACAGTGCCGCGACTACCTTCCCTCCTTTTTTTCGCCTTTCCTTGCCGGGCTATATATATGTATGTGGAGTGGCCTCGTCCACTGTATTTCCGGTCTTGCTTCCTTTGATATAGGTGCACGCACTGACAAACTGGCCGAGCGAGCTTTCTTTATTACTGCTCGCGAGGCGAGACACATGCGGGCGCGGGTGTTGGACAGCTTTCAAAAGATTCGCCAAGGCTTTTGTTGTTTGCTTATGAGGCGGATATTTTTTTATTGCCATTATTACTGTGCTGCGGGTGACGCGCGGGCAGGTTCATTTTGAGAAAAATTATATATGGTTAGCCCTCGAAGAGCAGAAGATACGCGCGCGTAAGCGTGGGCGAGGCAAAAATTTACCTTCATTATTGAGTTAATTAAATTTTTTGTAGTAAAATACGTGTATTTGAACAGCAATGCCTATATGTACGATATTCTCGTGCGCTTGCTTTATACTTATTCGGTTCCGAGTTCTAATGAATTTATATTTTTTAACAGTAATAGGAATAAAAGAGTTTCCGTGAAAAATTATAAAACGCGTTTACAAAGCAAAAACCTTATTTAATCTAAAATTTTTGTATTGTATTTGTGCAGTATTAATGTTGAAGAATGCTCTTTGTTATTTTTTATGAATTTTATTAAATTTCTGATAAATTAAAATTAAATTATTTATAATATTTTTGGAAATATAACATTATATTTTTCAAAATCAGTTTTAAGTACATGTTCTACTAAGGAAAGTTTTTAGGAAAACTTTGTACCTTACAATGAAAGATTCATGACAATCAAATAAATAATACCAAGTAATATAATTAGCTTAATTTTACAATTATTTTTTAAAACGTTAACTTTTTTTACCTTAATTTTTAATTTTTATTTACTTATTTTATTTTAACTCGGTAAAATTTGTCGATAAGTTAATTTTATAATTTTTTTTTCAAAGATTATCTGTTGGATACGTTCAATCCCCTTCTTCATCAGTCAAAAAGATTGCGAGATATTTGAAATTTTTGATAACTGATATGTCAAAAAATCATCTGGTTTTTAGGCACGACTTATAAAGTAGTGATATATGTTTTCGCTATCGCATAAATTATGTTTATAAATTTTCTCAAAAATTCTTTGACAGACAGATTATGCTGAAATTTTTAGATTTCTTGTCTTGCTAAAAGATGTTTAAAGTCTTAATTTTAACTTTACCTGTATAACTTAAGGGGGTATAACAAAAGGGGGTTAAATATTATTAAAAATAGTTTTTTTTTATAACATTATGGAAAATTTTTCGAATCTAGAACAAAATAATAATTTTAAAAAACACATCGTTTTTCTTTTATAAGTGTTGATAAAATGTCAATTCTACAAGAAATAATGTGAAAAAATTGAGTTTTGAACACTATTAAGCAAAATCGTGGTATTTTTTTTTAAATATTCATGTTATAAAAGTTGTGAATCTCTAAAAATTAAAACGTTTTTTGTGTATCTACTTTCTTGAATAAACTGAGTTGAACTTCCTGACGTGTATGTATTTGTATTTATTATAGGTTGTGCCTGGTATGCAAGAACGTATTTTTTGTATAGGTCAAACTGCTAGTTGTAATTTGTAAGAACAATTTATTTTTGAGATCTATTAATTGTTTCTTTTTTTTTAACAAAAATTTATAATTGATAAAAGTTTTTAAATAAAATGAATCTCCTTTTTACACATTGACTTTTTTAATCAAGATATTTTAATAAATAAATACCTATATATGTATGTACTATTATGAAGATTTAGAACTTTTTCCGATAGATTATTACAAAAAAAATTGATAATTCTTTATTTTGTTTTTTTGCTTTCTTTAAAATAGTCAGTTTTATATTGATTTTATATTAATGAAGAATATTTGGAAAAAGAATTTATTTAAAGCCGTTCTTAATACTTTAATGGTATTGTGTTATATATTGTAAAATAAATGTTCAGTATTTTTTATTAAATCTTGAAATTAGCTTAGTATTTATATTATCTATGAAATAATTTTAAATTACCATCGATACTGAGAAAGCCAAGTGCTAATTTTCAATTGTTAATTAATTCAGTTTTGCAAAACGTCTAAAAGCAATATTATTTGATACTTTGTACAATATAATTATTTTATTTCACAAAGATCCCATGCAACTTTTTGAAGCCTCGGGTAGCAAACTTGAATTAGATTATAATGATAATCAGCCAAAATTTGCAATTAACTGAATTTCCGTGCACGTCGAATGATAATTCACTCGTTGCGCTCGCCTGAAATTTGCATATTCAAATCCTTCTAATCTTATTCCTAACAACAAAGATTCAACGCTGTCTCGTATCGACTCCAATAATTCTCAACTGTTCAATAATACATAGAAGCATACATCTATGCACACAGAGCAAAGATATTTTTGTCAATTCTCAAAAGTAAAGTGCCACTCGATTCGGCCAGTGAATATTGCGGCTGGCATGAATGCCCTTAGAATATAAGCACCGCCGCCTCCCCCGAGAATATTGACTGGTACAGTTGGATTTTAGTTTAATGATTTCCGCCGGACAATGACTGCGGTAATAGCGTCCGAATCCTGGTGGACGCCGACGCGCCCCCAAAGCGCGCGCGCCGCTCGCATTCCCCGAATGGTTTAGAGCTACGTGGCAAGCACGCCCTTGCACCTACGATTTGGCGGACCGAGAGCGATGTTGCCCAGACGCACCCCAGTCAAACTTCCGCCTGGACTTAAAGCTGGATGGATGTGTGTCTGGATTTTTATTAGATTTTGATTCATGGTCGTGCTGATGTGTTTTCTGAAAAGGTTCTGAAAATAATTAAATTCATCGTTTCTAACAGTTTTAAAATCAAGCTCTTTTAACTTTTAAAAAAGTTTTTGTTACTACTACATTTTATTTTTCAATGCAAAATGTACGTATAGAATATTTAAACACATAATATTTTTAGAAGCAAAAATAAATAATACAGATAAAGTATATTACAATGTTCAATCATTGCTCAAATTATTCAGAAAAATATACTTTATTTCCGAACTAACCGAAATAGCTACTTTATTGCTAATTTTACATATAATTTTTAACAAAGTAAAATAATTATTTATTTTCCAATAATTAAATTTCTACCAAGACACACGTAAGTAACATCAAATTAATGCTTTATAAACCAAGAAGGTAGTTGGATGAACTTGCATCAAAAGTCAGCAATCATGTCACGACATATTTAAAAATACTCACGTTTTAATGAAGACCACTTTAAAATTTGAAAAAAAATTAAAAACTGGTCGAATTTTTGCACAAAAAAGGAAGCTAATATACTAGTATTATCGCCGTTTCAGTGTATAAATTTTTCTTAACCAAAGCTTGATCTAAATCTAATTCTTTTAACAGTTTCTTAGCATTCATTAATCAAATAACTGACGATACATTTATAAGAATTATGAAGATTCATTTACTTATCAAGTACTAAATTTCTTACAAAATTGATACGTTTTCAAAAAAACCTTTTAATGGGTGTAATAATATAGAAAAAAATAACATTTAATAGCGTCTATTTACATTTTAAGATACACTGTCCGCATCTATTATATCAACTTTTCACTTAACCGCATAAAACAGTATATCAAAAGAACACCACTGCCCTAAAGCAGATGTGTACCTTCACATCAACACACCAACCAAAAACCAAATAACACCCACTGTCCATACATATACTCTAATAATACAGCCACTATACAAAGAAAACGGTTTCAGGCCCTTTAAACAATCCTTCCAACGTCTTCGATACGCTGCGGCGGCGCCGACAATTTCCTGTGTGGGCTAATATGCCCCCTACAGGTGCACCCCCTCAAGGTGTTGCGCGTGGACGGCTCGTGCAACGTGCATGCCCCTCGCCTCGTGCCCGGTCTTTCACGCTAGGCTGGCTTTCTTAACGATAGCCCCCGTGCGCGATTTCCGCTGTTCCCCTGCAACGCGCTGGGCCAACGGTCATACCCCCGAGTGGCCGGAGACTTTTTCTTATCTTCGAAGGATATTCTGTTTTGTTTTAAGTAGACCAACGGTCGTTTTGACTTTTTTTTTCTGTCTCTTCCTTTATTGTGCTGCGTACAAGAAGCAGGTTTGTGTCAACGGTTTTTTTTTCTTAATCAAAGATAATTAGTTTATTATTTCGTTGATTTGTATATTAGCTCTAATAAATATTTAATATTGTGATTGTAGGGATTTAAAGTAGAACAGTATTTCTCTTTACTTTTGATATTAACTGTTTCCGCTGTATTTGTATTGCTACGCCAATTAAATTATTTTAAATCATTGTCTAAAATTAAAATAGTAATTAAAAAGTAAGTAAAATTAGGTTATTGGAAACTTGGTTAAATTCACTGCTTGTTTTTCTATTATAAAGTTTTTAAACATCATTATAAACTATTCTCATTTTTTTATGCTGAAATGAAAAGAGGGTATTAAATATTATGAAACAAAATCAATCTGTAATATTAAAATATTGTGTTTAAATTATAAAAGAAAAAACAGTCTATCTTTTATTTTAAAACCTCGAAAAATATATAAATAATTGATACCAACATTTTAAATAACTACTTTTTTGTTTTAAACAGTATATAGATATAAAATTATAAAGTAATAACAATATGAAAATTTGTTCGAAGTTATAACTTATTAAAAAACATAATTGGCGATTTAACTTGTTTAATTTGTATACCTTATATTTTATAAATACAATATGTATGCACGCTCACTGTTTCGCTATTCTCGTCATGATGTTCTTTCTCTTTATTTATACTCTTTACTTTTCTATTTCTAATAATTACTATAAATAAAAGTCTCAAAAAATAATTCTCTCACCCAACATATCTATTACCTCCATACACCTCATCACAAGTCTCTCATACTAATAACCAACACACAAAGGAAATCGAAAAAACTATCGATTTTAAAATCGACATCGCACTTCCCCTCAACCAAAAAAGCGCAGCGTCACCGCACATCCAAAACCGTTGCATGCGCATCGTCGTCTTCCTGTACATCTACCTTCCTCCAGCACGTATCCTTATAACTGAGCTCACTCCACGGGGGTGGCCACTGCCATTAAGCGTATCTATTCACGGACCCTCTTATATCGAAGATGATCTCTCTGGCGTGCCAAGGTATATTATACAAAGCGTGCCACTATCTCCTTCAAGCTTTCTTTACGCCGTGCGCTCGATTAACGAGCTCCGATTATGAGCCGAGTTTACGCCCACGTGCCATCTGGCAAGGATACCCTCTAATAGTTTCACTTTTTCTTCATCTTGTCTGAGTGGTTGAGTGCGTGGCTTTTTGTTTGTTGTGGATGTTAGGGGCGCTAGCTTGATGAAAATCGAGTGAGAGCATTTATCATGAAACCGACAATTTATAAGTTGCGGCGTCTTGTGGTTTTAGAGGATATTTAAGCTGCTCTACTTTCCTTTCTTTTGAAATGGATTTAATTAATAGCGTCATTTTTACTATGTGGATTAATTTCTTAAGCTATTGTCGAAATTATTATATTTTAATTATTACATATTTTTAGTATTGATTATCAATTCTTGAACAACAAATAAATACGTACATAGGGCGATAAATATGTTTATATAATGTATTTCTTTATCTTTTTTGTTATATTCAGATTTTATTACCACTACCATGAAAATAGAAACTTATTTACATAATTCAACGGAAGTAGCCGAAAAATCGCATTCGAAAATACTAATAGACCCGCCACAGCGCTTATTTTTATCGCGAAACAAATACAAGCGAGCGTCGATAATAACTCCAATAAATACACTGTAATTGTAACGACACCCCAGTTTAACGGAAAATCAATATCAAGCCGTCCCCGCAAAATTGGTCCGTGCAGCCGCGTGCGTCCGCGAAAAAATAGCTTTTAATCGCATGCAACTCATCGCACATACATCGAGCCCAACGAAAACGTCCGGCCCCATATATGACAGCCGATGAGCGCGACAGGCGGCGGGAATCACATCGTAAAGTAGAAACGTGGGCTTTGTTAGCCCGTGAGACGGGGAACAGGACGAATCTCATGAAGGTTATTGAGGCTAAAGATGGCCCGCTGCTGATAGGACTCGTGCTAAGATACCTCGGCTAGGTCCAGCGCGACTGCCGGCGAGCTTATCTTGATTGGAATCTTGGCTTCTCCTTTGCTTCCTTCCTTCCTTCACCGGCTTCAAGTACGTATCCTGTATACGTAAGTCGAGATTGTCTAGGATCTTGCTCGTTATTGCGCGCCAGAGGAGATTATTGCCTTTGAGGGGAGTAGCGCGCCGCGATCGGATTAATTATGAATCGTGGCGTTGGGACTGTGTGTTCTTATCTTTGATTGTATGATAAAGTTGTTTTGTGCAAGTTTTTTCATGATTTACGCGTTTATTGGTGGACAGCTGGATTTTGAAATTCATTAAAAGTGTTTGATGAAAAAGTTTTCGAGAGATATGAGAAATTCCTTTCGGAATAGTTAATCCGCATTAATAGCATAAGCAATTAATTATCGCGACGAATTTTAAAGCGCCAAAAAATCATGCAAAAACGGACATTAGCATCGGGGGAGGCCGGTCTAGCTCTTTTTTCTCCTTAATACGAAAAATATGTGCACTCTTCGTTATATTTCCGCGAGCTGAGCGGAATAACCCGCGTCGTCTGGATATGATAAAGCTGCACTCACTTTAATCGGCCGGGAATAAAAGTAAAGTGAAAAAAGAGGAAAAGCGAGGAGAGAGAGAGAGAGAGAGAGAGAGAGAGAGAGCGAGAGAGGGGGGGGAGAGGAAGAGAGAGCGAAAGAGAGAAAAGAGGAGAGTTAGTTAGAGGCGCGCACGGGCGAACAAGCGAGCGGTAGAGAGCAACGGAGACGGAAACAGATCGATGGTACACACTACGTGAATATAAGTCCCGGCGTGTGTGCATATACACGTATGACGGAGGCTCGCGAAAGCGCGAGAAAAGCGTCGACACAGAGAGAGAGAGAGAGAGAGAGAGAGAGAGAGAGAGAGAGAGAGAGAGAGAGAGAGAGAGCCCGTAGCGCGCTCGCAGACAATGAGATATTAATACCCCTTATTTGGTTTCGATTTCCTGGAAAAACGCTTGATGGGGATCAAATTACAAGCGACAACGGAAGACCATCACAATAAATCAACGCACATCAGCGTATCGAGTCAAAGAGCCGGCGTATCCGTGTATGCGGCCATGCGCGTCGCAAGCTGATTTCCAAGCGCGAGATACACTGTATTTTGTTCTTTTTTTGATAAAAAGAAATTTAATAAACCTTTATTCGATATATTAATATTAAGAGCGCTCGCTTTCTCTGGCTAGTATCTATTGTGTTCGGGGAATTATTGAAGCAGCTAGTTTACGTTGATTGTGATACTAGGAATTATTGCTGTATAATGCACCCTTTTGTTTTATGAAAATAGCACTCACCTTTTGAATTGAAAAATTTCACGAGCCAAAAGAATACGTGCGAAATTTTATTATTTTTCAATTGCTAGAAAATTTATTATTAACTGCAGCGGAATGCAGACGCCTTATTAGAGATGAATATGCCGTCTGACAAAAAACTGGAATAATTCCGGAGAATTATTCAGATTCGCATTTTTAATTACTTTTTGGAAATATATTAATTTTAAAACTTTTTTGTACAACCTTTACATTGTTTTATTTTATCATTTATGTTCTACCGTAACGTATTTCGTTAAAATGTTGTAGAAACATTATAACAATATTTTATAAATTTGTAAATTCAAGATAAGCATGAACTTTTCGTTTAAATCAAGCGGATCATGCGTAGTATCCGTTCGCAAGAAAAATTGATTTCTATCAGGAAAACTAGCGATTTATACACTAATTCGTCTAGTCAGAGGCAGTGTTGACAGGTTGATCGTGTCACACAGTGGGTCACATATGTATAGAGAGGAGGGGGTGGCACGGATGCGTGAGAATACAGCCGAGGGGAGCCCACCCGCTCCGTTAGCCACCCTCTGATAATAGCATTATGAGTGGACCGATTGCGGAAATAAACATGCATTGTTTAAGCGTGAAAAGCTGATTGTTTTATTTTTTCAAATACCGATTCATAAATTTTATGGCTTTTGAATCGATATTTCGCCCGCCTGTTCAACAGTAATGAATCAACGGTGAGTAATACTACGTTAAGAGTAATAGTTACAGTGAATAAAATTAAATTTCATTAATAGTACCAAGAAATTTTTAATTACTAATAGCTCGCTTTGGTAACTCCTCGTTGACGTAAAACATCATTAACCATGAAATAATAGACTTTGTAGATTGCCCATCCTTTTTGGAGGATGTAGATTAGTTATTTTAAGAGGAACGAGAATAGACGATAGATTATGTAAGTTTGTGGACTGCCAGCTGCGTGACGCGCATGCACGAGAGCTCCTTTGATACGAGAGGCGTGCGTGCTCTGCTGCGTTGCGGGACAGCGTTCAACAGGCGACCTCTGCGCCCATGTCTTACGTCATCTTGTTAAAGTAGTTATTTAAGCTCGTGGTTTCTATTGTATTTGCAATGTCAAGCTCAGGCAAATTTAGAGAGAAGAATGATTTCCGTCTGTACTTTGTGTATAAATTGTAGCGTTAAGTTTTCAACTGTTTAGATAATTAATTAATTATATACATTATTATAAATTTTAATGTGACCAAAAACCGCAATTAACGATTTTCGAAGGTTATTTTGTTGTGATTTTGCTAAGATATTAAGAAGTAAACCTATTTTTCATTCATATATGGTTCATTTATATTCATTAGTGCTAGTACAAGTATTTACTTGTACCTTATATAATAAGAATAAAATGTAGACTTTCAATATGCGTACAACCTATAAAAAAATTTTAGATTTATTTTTGCGATAACTACAATGATTAATATGTATTTTTCCTCTTATTATCAGAAAATTCAGTTTTAGTATAACAATTGGTAAACAATTCGTAGTATTTCAGAATGTTATTCATTTACCTTGGCTCGACAAAATTCTAGGTATTTTATTATACAAATCTGATAGATATTCTGAAATAGATATTGCATTTCTCAGATATGAAGAATGCAGGGTGCGTACTGGACAATAAAAACAGACTGCTGACAGTACAAACAGCTTATTATTAATTAATGTCCAAGTTTCACGAGGAATAGACTACAGAATGAGAATATAATAACCACAGATGAAAAGTCAGCTGGGCGAGACTCGACAGTAACTTGCTTTCTGCAACAAAAGAAAATAAAAATTTCTAAGCATTCGATAACACTTTGTTCAATTCCTCTACAAACTCTACCAAAGATGCTACAATACGACATAATAACCGTATCTCAGTAGCCACCAGGCACATATCCCCGCTCGGCACTGATCGCAAACGTCTCCGAAGCATCTCCTCGCGGCGCGCACCTCAGTTTACACGGTCAATCAAGGAAAACGGAAGTGCTCGATAGCGCGCAGAGATCCGGCTTGCGCGCGCGCGCGTGCAACAGGCGTCCACGAATACGCATCGCGCGGCCTCGCCTCAGAATCTTCGGCATTCGATCGGGGGTGCTTGTACACGCGCTCATATACACAGACACGCAGACAGCCGGGCAATCCCGCGCACGGGCTGCCGATGCGTGTATATATACTATACCACAAACGCACCCAGCCGTTCACGCGCGCACGCCGTGCGAAAGTGTTACCAGGGTCACTGTGCCAGCAGTATCAATCGCTGGGACAAGGGGGGTTTCAAAGCTGCGCGATCGAGGGGGCAGGAGAGAGAGAGTGTGTGTGTATGGGTGTTGGGCGGAAGAGGGGGAGATCGTTTACTCTCTCTCTCTCTCTCTCTCCCTTCGACGCTGATATCGCTTTGATAATGCCATTACATTATTCGAACGTGATTCGCTTTTATGACGGGCCGGTCGAAGGAGACCGGAAACGCCTGCCGCGCGGAAAACAAAAGATAAACCTCGGGGATGTAAGCTCGAAAATACATTGGGTAACCGTAGTGGGTAGGAAGTAAAGGTGGCGTGTGTAGAAAAATTGTAGCTGTGATTGTCGATTGCTGATGTTTTATCAGGAAGTTGTGCTGTCTTCAGGCGGATATGCGAAGCTACATGCATTTTTTTTTCTAGACTTCAATATTATCTGTCAATAGTTCTCATATTCATTACTCATTAGGAATATTTATATATTTGCAATCAAAGAAATTAAAGAAAATATCCAAAAAATGTCTGACCATTATACATTAAAATTTTAACTCTTCGCTGATGATAGTAATGTCAGTTAGCGAGCAATTTGTCATAAAGCTATGTCAATTGCAAATACCTAGTCCCTTTCATGCAAAAAAAGTATCTCTTATGTTTATTATCACGACTATTATTCTATTTACCACGACGGTAGTTCCTAATAATAAATTCTCATTAAATTCGATATCTTCTGTAAAAGTGCATCTTAGTACGCGAAAGCCAACATAAAAAAAATAATCAGCAACGATTATTTTCTCAAGTTCAATTCGAAAGCTCCCGTTATTGCTCCACGCTATACCTCGCAATCGCGCACAATCTGCTTGTAAAAGCATCCGGTAATCGAGCAGCGAGTAGTCGTCCCATCCCCCTCGGCTCATCGCGATAAAAACGTCTTGACCGCAGAAGTCGTTAAAAAAGGCGAAAGAGCCAGCAGCCGGCTGCAGCGAACTCATTCTCGTGCCCAGGACTAACCACTTGGCATATACATAGAAGCGAGAGAGCAAGCGCGCAGAAGAGCGGGAGCTTGCGGAAGCGCTGGAGAGCAGAGCAAGTTGGTAGAAGACAATTCAGGGGATTAGCGACGTAATAAGAGACCAGTGTTTTTGGCTCGGCTTAGCTCGAGAGCGCGCGTATGTATGTGTCCGTATGCGTGTATGTCTGTGTGTGTGTGTGTGTACCTCGCGTCCGGCCGCTGGATCATCGCGCGCCGTGTATATGGGGTGGAATGGGCCGCTACTGCAGCGAAGGGGTAGAGAGCGAGAGAACGACTACTATGAGCCCGAGGTAGAAGAAGGGAAGATAGGAGGAAATACGAGAGAGAGAGAGAGAACGCGCGGAAGAGAAGAGAGAGAGAGAGAACTGGTGCGCGCGGGCGAGGATGAGAATGTCCAGTGACGGTGCGTGCGCGGGTCGTCATGGCAACAGACTGCACCGCCACCCCCGCACACGACGACTGCCGCCACCGCGCGCTGCAGCTCTCCTTCTCTTTCTCTCTCAGCTTGCGGATATATACATAGATCCCAGCCGAGCGGCTGCTGCTGCTGCTGCTGCTGCAGTCCAGAGTTCCTGGTATGATGCAGCCCGAATTTTCGCGGAAAAGAGAGCGACGCGGTCGACGGGGCGCCCCGGGCACATGCGTGCAGGCAGAGAGAGGGGAAGCAAAAAGTCACCCCTTTCGAATCTATACCTAATGACTGCAATCCTCCTCCGAGGCAGTCTGCGAGGGAGAGAAAGCATGTTTGCAGCGGCCTCGGCTGATGCACTAGCAGCGCCCAGAGAACGAACCTCCCGAATGTCATCAAAGCTTATTTAATGAGCGCCAAGCGCGCAAAAGATCAAACGCAGCGCAAGCTGCCGGCCGAGCGCTCGGCTAATCGAATTGAAAGGCGGAAGGCTGACCGATTTCAAAAGTCTCGCGGTCGAAAAAATCAAAGCTCTCTCACTTCTACCTCATCCCCCTTCCACCTCCCCCCTCTCTCTCCCCCGACCCGTTTTCCGTCCGCGCAAGCACCGCGCTTTTTATGCACGCTGCCCTTTTTGTCTCCCTTTTTTAGAGCGCTTGCTTGACTTCTGCATATTTATTTACAGAACAACGAAGCGAGAGTGAGTGCGAGAGCGAGAGGGGGGCAGAGAGATAGAAATTTAATAATGTTAACAGAGGTTAAATAAATTTTTGCGTACGCTGTTTGCTTCTACAATGCTAAAAGTTGAAGGTGTAGTACGTATTTTTTGTTTTTGTTTTTTGATGACGCACTTGGTGAATGAGAGTGCTCAATAATACATTCCCGGAATTTTTTCCGAAAATTCAAGTGCTGATGTTTGGTGTTGGATTTTTTTTTTTTATTAACAGAGCCCGAAAGTCATTTTTGTGTTTTTCTATACATTTTTTTCTCCTATAGCTACTTCCATTTTGATTTGATCTATAATGATTTTTATAACTATATTGAAAGTATACTGAGGATGATGAAATATAAAAGATAAAGAGAACTAAATTCTAGAATTCTTATGCAACTTTGAAAAGCATCATTTAATATTTTCCGATAAAGTAATAATTAAACGATCGATAAAGTTCAATGTCACAATTCATTTTTAAATTTTATAAAAATATGACTTCAAATTACTATCTTATCTAAAAGTAGCTTGACGTATTAACTACCCATCATTAAAAGCCTCGTAAAAGACAAACGACTTTCCTCTATCTCTAAAAATCGACCTAAATACTAAAAAAAATCTTTCTCCATTAGCTTCATAAAAGTGCAATCAAACCTCTCGCGATCCCTATCGAAATCGAAAATTTTCTTAAAACGCCGTCGCAAATGAAAAGAGCCGAGGCAAGCCCCCGCGCCAGCCACGCGACGATGAAATATTCAGAACGCCAAACTAATTTCCCCTCATTATCCAAAGTGTCCTTGATGCGCATGAAAAAAGAAAAAAGCGCTTTTCTCCCCGCGCCGCCAATGGAATTGTCACACACTGGCAATAGGCACAAGCGCTTTTTAAATAATTCATCGTATTTATAAGAGTCCGTCTCTGGCTCGCAACATTTTCTGATCTGATGCAGCGATTGTGGTCACGTAGAGCCTGCCGGCCATTCGTAGGCGATATTAACGGAGACGGCGAACGCGCCGCTGGCGCACAGAAGGTGGCGTGCCGGAGTGAATTATTGTCTCTCAGAGCTAGCCTTACTTTGCGCGCATCGAGCGGATTATGAATATTTTATCAATCCGCCGTAAAAAGCGGACGCGCTCGCTTTTCTCCGATTGCGCTTGGCGCTTTCGTGCCCCTTTCATTTGGCACGAACGTCCGTGCACCTCGCTCGCTCGCTGTGTGTCTCTTTTTTTTTTCAGTGTAAGAAGGACAAGTGCTCACACGGGGCAGTCACGTGTCGATGAGGTGATAGTGCGCCGCATGAAAAAGGCGCGGAGCGCGAGGCAAGGGGAAATCGTTTCGATAAACGTAATTTCTTGAGATTATCTCGGAGCTCGCTGCAGGGAATGTAACGCTTTGACTGATAAGCGATCGGCAGAGTGCACATATGGCTTCTAGGCGCGATTGGGCAATCTTGTTTGCGTGCTTTCTCTTACTCTCTCTCTTTTTCTCTCTAATTTTGTGCTTTATTTATTTGGTTTAGCAAGAACTTTAATGTATTTTATAGATTTTTTATTGCAATTCTTATAAATAGAGTGGATTTTACAGTTTTATTTGTTTACCTTTTTCTGAAAAAAAAATTATTAATTTATTATAGAGATTACGTGTTAGTTCTTTGAGTATACTTCATTAAAGTCAAATTAAAGGTGCGGTAAAATTTGGAACTCCGGGACATTTACCGGGTGGGTATCAAAAAAATGAAAGCTCAATACAATTTCGTACTGAAGTGTCGAATTTTTCAGAATTGAATCACGCTTCTCACAGAGGACTTTTTCGACTTAGACTAATAATGGGAATGTTTAAATCGTCGAATGCTAAAGAAATATACATAAAATATAATCAACATAGTTAAACCCGAATAGCATTTGGCAGAAAAAAAAAATTTTCTTTAACTAAAAAATAGAAACTTTACAAATACGAATACTAATCTACAGTTACCAAATATTGTATTGAGTAGTTTATTATAGTTATTTAGTATAACTATATTAATTATATTTTATGCATATTTCTTTAGCTATTTAATAATATCTTAAAAGAAATAGCTTGTACGCAAAATTTTAATAACTCTGTTTGCGTAAGTCATATCAAAATGCTTTTTTCAGAATTAAAAAATATTAATTTGGTCCAAAGTTATGCTTATTTGAATTAGAGCAATAGAATTATACTGTTTAAATGTAAATATTAGCAGGTCCGAATTTAGATAAGTTTTTGTTCCTCTAATTCAAATAACCATAACTTTGGACCAAATTAATATTTTTTAATTCTGAAAAAAAGTATTTTGAAGCTTATTTTTTCTAGTTTTACTTTCTTTGTTGAGGCTTAAGATATGACTTATGCAAAAAGAGTTATTAAAATTTTGCGTACAAGCTATTTCTTTTAAGATATTATTAAATTCATCCATAATTCGAATTTTAAGCCCTATTCACTAAAACCCTGAAACACGGGTCTTCTTATTTTGGTCAAAGAAGCCCCTGAAAAAGTTTCAGCAAAATCCATGACCCGCAACCCTGGTCCTCTCCTTGTGAGTCGAAAGTCATTTGCAAGAAGTGTGATTTGATTCCGAAAAATACAATACTTTAGTACAAAATTAATCTGAGCTTTCGATTTTTTCATATCCACCTATCTCTACCATATATCTACACAGAAAGCCAATTATTATAACTGAAGCTGCGAACATTTGCATATGTATCGGGTACCATAATGAGTTGTTTTATAAAAATCTATAGTTTTAATGAGAACAATAAAAAAGTGAGTTCGATTCCAAACAAGCGTTAATCTGTTTCGCATTTGAAACAACAATTAGAAGGACAAAAAATGGAATATTCAATATTTCAATAGGTTTGTTTTAAAGGTATACCGTTTTAAATTTGTCAATTAAGTAGAAAATATGTTTTGTGTTCATCAAAAAAAGTTTAATAATCTTTGTGTATTTTAACTACGGATTAAAATAACAAATTTTCGAAATGATAGAGTATAGACTACATATAAAATAGAAAATTGTTTTTGTATTTAATAATTTTTTGAAATTTTAAAATTCGAGACCTTTAGCTTTTTTACTTTTGGACTCCGGCAATAACGAACTTACAACAAATTTTTACTTAATTGGTAAAGTTAAAATAAACCAGTGCAAATATAAACATTTAATTTTTTATTTTTAGTGTTTAAAACATCAAGTAAACTATCAATTGTTAGGTTCCCACCAAATATCGATCATAATATTACTTTTCAATACATTACGACAAATAGTAATAAATATTCTTAGCAAGGAAAAAATCTCCGAATTTTTTATCAATTTACCCCGTTAGTTTAACGTTTTCCACTACAGTAATAATCTTCGACTCTACAAAATTTTGCCGATGAGAAGGTCGCTCTTAGACTCCGAGACCTGAATACAGTAGCTTGCCGCAAACTATGAATTCATGCAAATCGAGATAAGACTTCGAGGTGACTCCGTTGCTCTCTCTCTCTCTCACACTTTCTCTCTCTCTCTCTCTCTCTCTCTCTCTCTCTCTCTCTCTCTCTCTCTCTCTCTCTCGGCCGAGGGAAGCAGAGCTCACTTATTTCCAAAGAGGCAATGCAAAGCGCACTCCGCGTGCCAAACTATATCTCTCCCGGAGAGCTGCGCTAGCCCAAAACCACCCTGACTTAACCGTCCGTTAAGTTTAAAGCGGAAAGCTCTTAGTAGTTTTCGTTGAGTCTGCGGAAAAAGTGTGCGATAAGCTTGAAAGACTGAAGTGAAAGTTTTTTAAATTGAGTATGCTATAGAAATTTAGTTTTATGTTGCTAAAGTTTTTTCGTAATAAAAGACTTAAGTAACAGTAGGCCTGTCCAATTGAATCCCTAGTAAATTAAAATTTAAAACTAATTGATGTTTATGTAAGTATACATTCATTCTTATTTAAGGTAGTTCTTGTGTCAGTTACGTTTTGTTGTTCATAAAAAAGAAAAAATCAAATATCCTTTTAAAACTTTAAACAAAGAGATTTTTTATTTCAAATATTGACCTTGTATAATTTTAAATAACTTTTTCGACCATACCTTTATGATAATCTTATTCAATTTAACGCAGCTTTAGGTCTTAACAGTGGTCAAAAAGTAAAGTTTAAGGTAAGTATGTATGTACATTTAGATATATCTTGAAAAATCACAACCTTCCAACTTAAACTTTTTAACAATTGCAACTAATAAGAAAAGGTCCGAGTTTCAGCCTCTTATTAGAAGCTATATCAATGCAATGATTGTATAACGCGCCTCTAAGTTATTCTACAATTCAAGTATCAAAGTCGCATCATCTTACGAATACAGAGGGAGCGCAAGAGGTAGGTATATAGAGAATAGAAGGGAGTAGTCAAAGCAAGATAAGATCAGTATCGTGACCGAACCCATGAGTAGCAACACTATAGCGAAAGCTTAGCCCAAATGTCGTTCCTATTCTCTCACCCTACACCCCCCCCCCCTCTCTCTCTCTCACTCGCTTATTTCAAGCCTATATTAACGGCAATAAGAATAGTTATTTATTTAATAAATTCTTAATTGATAATACTCTTGCATGTGTAAAAATGATGTATCGAAGGATTTCATCAAAGTTTGACCGACTTGTAGAACATATTTATATTGTAAAATATTTCAATCCACCAAGCGCAAGCTTTTTTCTGAACTATACACTAAACTCCGCGCTGAAAAAGATGCAGCGGGCGCTCTTGTTGGTCTGAACAAAATTCGATTCTTTAGTATCCTTGCAATAAATAATTCACTAGATAGAGATATAGTTAACGTCCTTCTCAAGCACATGAACTACTCTGAGAATATCAATCTTATTATGACAATGCGTTTATAGAATTATGCATCACGGTTTCAGAATGCAGCGAGTGAGAGTGCAAACTGTGTTATTCACTTGTTATGAAATTCTTATCTATCGCGGCTAGAGATTATTTTTATTTTGCAAGCGTTTAAACTTGAAAACAAACTACAGCGCAAATATTCAGTACAAGATGAAGTGTGTTACATATGTTTCTATTCTGAGGTGATATTTCACCAAAAACGAAGAAAAGCTTTCAAAAATCAAATTGCTTAGCTACATACAATTTATTATATGTATGTACGTAATTGCTCATTATTTATAAAATAAATATGTGGTACTGATCCTATTCTTCGTCTCTCAAGTAAATATGTCAATTATGCATTTTTTCAGTTATAGACCCTAAAACAAATCTAGACGAACGAGGTTTGTACTACTAGAAAGCCATGATTTACTATAACTTTTACTACTAGAAATTCGTTTGATAGTATTAGAAACATTCTTACAAGAGCTCGATTTTTCGAACTTATTTCGTTCCTGTGATTTAACTTTTATCGGTACTTTAGGCAAAAAGGGGTCGGTTTGTAAATCTTTATATAATAAACAGTTTGTTAGTTAAAATTAAGGTATACCTTTATACCAATATTTCAGAATATATTCTGTACAAAATAAAAAACGAATCTGTCAATTAAAAAATGAATATACATTAGTTTATTTTGTGATACATTTTTGAAATTTATATACTTTAAATTTAAAACTGGATTCACTAATTTAAAGTTTTTATTAATTATTTTGAAAACTATGAGGTCAAATGACTTAAAATTAAAATTAAAATTAAATTTTCTCTAGCCTACATTTAATAACTAGTGAAACGTTTTATTACTTTTTCACAAATATCTATCTATTCAATTTTAATAAAAACAATCTTAACAAGTGTCTTGATTTATTTTTAGTTTGAGACTTTGTAACGGTCTTTGCACATTGTCAATCTTTCTCTTCTTTTGCAGTGAGTGATGATTTCCTTGAAAGTGATTAAGTATAATGAAGTGGTTCGTTAATAATTTATGTAATTTGAAGGACAGTGACAAGATAGGTATTAAGCACGTTGGATGAAATTCGATCGTTTTTAACGCTATGCGACGTACAATTTATATGTAACCATGACGTGAGTCGTTTTCAGAAATGGCATGAAAGTCAAATAAACGCGAATCTGTTATAAGATGTATTTTGGAACAGGTATTTTCAACCATTTGATCAGTGAACAGATAAGCGTGGCTTATAACATATTTAGTTTTGAGAGAATCTATGCTAAAGTAAAGCAATGGCGATAGAAGTTTTCTTGAAGTAAACCAAGTTTACAAAGAACCTTTTAATTTATGTAAAACTGACTAGTAACTGAATTAATATGCTAGGCTCTGCATTTTAATGGATCACACTGCATCGTAAGACTACCTATGACAGTTGTTTACCCATGTTTTGTACGAAGAAGTTGCGGTAAAGTATTTTGTGGGTAAAACCTGATCGTAACAGTTGATAACAACAGCAATGACTAACGGTAGATATATGTTAGATAGGAGGCTGATAGCGTCACTCTCTAAATTATGTAAAATACTTAAATGAGTAGCTTATTACCGATTCCTAAAGCACCTCATTGTAAACAAATTGATAAACCTCTAATAATCGGATTTTTAATCCAATCACGCCACAGTAACCACTCTTCATTATCGAGGGCTTGCAAAGTGCTATTGATACACGTATGATTACTGCCGACATTTAACTTTTCAAAAGCTTTTGATATTACATTGCACTCAAAGTTTCTAAAAAGAATTTCGTGTACGATTGTTCTGATTAGGTTGTGTGATGATTCACCAGCTATCTTCGTGAGCGCAAACAGATACTTTTAGATTTAACTTGGCTTTCTACCGGTTCAGATGTACCTCAACGCTTTTTTTCCGGTGTTTCTTAAAGCTTTATAAAATGACTTTTCCATCGCTTATCATAAATATGTATGATTTATACTGGTAATACACAAACTTTTTACTATACATCTATTAAAGATCTACAAAAAACATGCTGATGCTCACTCGTCAAAGCACAAGAACATTCATAAATATTACACTGTGATCGCTTGGGTAGCTTACGCAATCCTCTACACCCCGGCGAAAAAATTACACATTCTCTGCCTAGGCAAAAACGTCGTGCGTGTAATTGCTTTTAGGAGAAGGATTGAAGGCACTGAATGACCTCATAAACATGAGAGAGAAAGCGAGAGAAAGAGTCATCTGTTTTTCTCTCTCCCAGAGAACTTAGCTATAGTCGAGCAGAGGGGCCAACTCTCGAGGTGCTTGTCTGCCCCGCACATTTTTCCGCCGCAGACGCGGAAGTGAGCTTTTCGGCAACGAGTATATGCGCAGCAAACGGCAAACAACACGCGACCGCTCTCTCGCTCTTCTGTCCTCCTGTGCGTGGGCCCACCTCTCCCTCTCTCTCTTTATCTTTCTCTCTGTGTCCCGCTTCTTTTTTTTTTCGATGCGTTTTCACTGCTGGCCGCGAGCTTGCAGGCCTCAGCACTCCGCGTGTGTGCCCCGCGGCTTACGAGATAGTGTTTTCATATCGCCGGCGGTTACTGCACGCCTTCCTCTTTTATTTTGCGGCTGACTCTCCCCGGCTTTATTTTTTCATCCCGCTTTGCCTTCCTTTGCGCTTATCGCAGCCACGGGAAAACAGAGAGAAAGTAACTTAGCTCTCCTCCTCGGGCTTAAAGTGCCGGGGAAGAGTGCGACTCGTCAGCCCCTTCGACGCCAGCTTGAAAGGAGCACGTCCCAAGAGCTGACACTTCAGCGCCCGCGCCGAGAGCTTACCTCAGCCGAGCGCGACGTGCGCTCACGCTCTCTCACACAGAGCTGCCGAAATGCGTGTGTCAGCGGAGAGAGATTCTCGAGGCGCATCCGCGAGGCACTTCAGTCTGAGTTGTCTTTATGGCTATCCCGCGCTGCTACGACAATGAGCGAGATGAGAGACGAAACGCTTAACGCCTCGATTAAAAAGCTTGGCGTAAGATGTGTACGCAAGGGAAACCAAGTGATATTCAAAGGATTTTTTCTTCTTTTCTTGTTGAGTGTGGTCTTGATCAGATTTATTTTTTATATCTTGGATTTTTAAATGACTGATATTTGAAGAATATATTTCAAGCAATTGCTTTTCAATTAATTTAGTTTGATTTAGTAATAAAAGTTTATAATTTATTTACTTCGCATCATTTAAAATTTAAATAGAATGATAACCATGATTTATTAAAAAAATAAAATTAAATGGTTTTTTAAAAGACTATTTATTTTTTATAACAATAAAAACTTTTTGATAATAGTAAAATGATTCTAATTATTCAGTTATATTTTATATCACTCAAGAATTACGACTTTGATGTGATTTTTTGATTTTGTTGTATAAACTATAGTTCAGTAATATTATGTGTAAATTGTTAATTATTTTATTTTTGAATATTTATTCATGATTCAATTGGCCAAAAAGATGAATTCTTTTATTTTTATTTGTTTTTGTTACTTTTATGGATCTAACTTTAGCTATATTCTAATTTCTGGTAGCGTAGCGGTAGTATGATTCAATAGAGAATTAAAAAACAATTAGAAAATACTATTAGTAGTATTAAACGTCAACAAAAAACTAATAAAAAGGTCATCAAAATCTAAGGATTCTAAAAGAGTCTAAGTTGACGCACAGCATACACTTATAGGATATTTAATCAGGTGACATGTTATTTAAAATGTTAGCAATATTGCTATCCATTTGAACTTTTTAAAGGAGAATTTTATAGTATACTTACATACCTTACTAAAGCCTAATACCTTTCCATCTCCCTCATTAAAAAAAAGCGAACTAAGAACCGCGAAACAAAGAACGAGGCAAGCGAAATTAAAACGTAAGTTTATTTCAGCACGCTAATGACGAAGAAATCCGAGTTGCAGCTCTCTATAAGGAAGCCCACGACTGTGTAAGAGTAAGTATAGAAAAGTCCAGTGCTCAGCTTAGTTCGCGATTCTATATAAGATACTCGAGAACCGGCGGCAATAGTAACGTTCAAAAGGAAGGACAACGGTCAAAAGTCCAGGAGAAAAAGACGCTTAACTTAAGCCAGCACTAATGAGAGACGAAAAACGAGAAAGAGTACACCTAGCGAAAGGGTGAAGAAGTCCGTGTATACAACGAATGGAAAAGGCGCTTTTAGTCTTTGGCCTTAAAGTTGGGATACTTTTCCTCTTTGAAAAGCCTTCCGACTGAATTGCTATAATGTTCGCGCGCGCTTAGGTATATATACGGCTCTTCGAATGTCAGACGCAAAAGTTACAAGCTACGTCGGTGAGTCACTCGACGGAACAGCGCTTAAACTAGCAGTTCCTCGCTTTTAATGCCTTCTAGTAAAGGCTTTTCTTTGAGATTAATTATTAATGTAGAAAGACTGTATCAAAAGAAAAGTTTCACGCTTCGAAGAACTTGATGGGCCATTTGCAACTTTGTTCAAATTTAGTCGTTTATTGCTTAGAGTAATTTATTTAAATAAATCATTTTTCATTTATCCAGTTAATGCATTTAAATGACGTTTTTTTATAATTTATGCCTTTTTATTTAATAGTGTTAAATATTTTAAAAATATTTCAATATTTGTTTGTTAAAGAAAATAAAATGTGAAATTTTCTAATGGGTCAAATATAAATTAATATACTTTCAAACTAATTAAGTATCGAATTACTTCAACCATAAAATACTCATTAAATTCTTTTTAAAAGTCAATCTGCTTACTTAATTAAAAATGTATTAATTAATTGTGATGCATTGTGAGAAACAATGTAGCAATATATTTGCAGATAAAATAGAGTTATAACACTAAATTTAAAAACTTTATGCATCTGAGTAAAGTATCGCAACTTCACCAAATCAATACGTAAAGTAAACAGATCCATCATCTATTCTTCGCCGTACAGTAATAGAAGTATGTGTACATAGCGCAATCTCCGAATTCAAGATAAAAATGAAACTCTTTGCTGGGCAAACACATGACGTCTACAAGTTCTTCAATATAAAGGGACATATGGCAAAGTCGTGTTGTTAGTCACTTGTTAGCGGCAATAAATCGGCACAATTAGGTCTACTTCTACGAAAATACGAATACACACACCTGCCTCTTTCCTCGGCCTCGCCGTAGGTGGTATAGGCTATTAATGGATATATCTTTCTAATCTCCTTATCTGAAAGTATTTTTATAAGGAAATAAAATAATGTGTATCCTCGTTTATTAAATCTGAGATAACCTATATGTTAAATTAAATTTATTGTTCGAGTATATTTAGCTTTACATACTTTTTTAACAACGTTTATTTAAATATATCTGACAAGTAAATAAAACAAATATATGTATAAAATCATCAGTCTGTTTGATCATTGGAATTTTTGAGATTCAATTGTGAATCAATAAATTTACAAACTTCTTTGTTCGTCGAAAGCATATGTCATTGATTAAAATCATCTTCTAGATTACTTATAATCCGGTCCTCTGCGCCCAAGGATCTTCTCACGCTGAGCCAAAAGTTCTTCTTTGGTTATTTGAATTTGACATCTCTTGGCAAATCGGTTGCAGGCCATCTGCTTGACTGGACAGCAATCACTTACTGATACGCACTAAAATTTTAAACAGCAAATATATTATTTACTCATCAAATATTTATGCATTCAATAATTTTTTAATTATTGAATTATATTTATTTTTATATAAAATTTATTATATCAGATCTTATATAAGTATATTATTAAACTTCCGATTAAAATTAAGAAAAAGAAAAGCATCGTTATTTTACTTTTATTATCATGATAATTATTCGTTTAATACAAATAACAATTGGTTTTATTTAACCTCAATAAATATTTCATTTAAAGTCTATGTATTTACCTTGACCAATTTTCGTGGTTTGACTGTAATCGAGTTTAATTTACATATCTAAGAAATCACGTCTCAAGGCTTTAACTTAAGTTTTATGTAAATCGACAACTTTCGAGTTATAAAAAGAAATGAGTATTTTCAATGAACGATTTTTTTTTAAATTACAAATGTATTGAACGTGCAAGTAATGCATAACACAGTTTATGACGAAATTATACGTTATAAAAATATATAAATAAAAATATTGTGCAACAAAAGAAATCTACTAAAGAATAATTTCTATTATTTCTAAAGTCTAAGTTTTTGTAAAAGAATTATAATAATAAACTGAGTTAACTAAAATTTATTCTTTGAAGTAATTAGTATTTCCGGAACTAATAAAAAAGTATTTTACGTCACGAGCAATCGTTTCTGTACTTATCAATTCGCCATATCTCAATGCGCTGAGCTTTTTTATATCCATAGTTGAATGATTCACTTACAGGGTCACCATGTCGGCCACAGTTATCTTTACTGGCTGCTGATATTAAAGTAGTTGCTAATAAGACGCACAACGTGAACAGTATGAGCTTCGACATTTTTTTATTTTTGAGTCTGTAACAAATAATAAATGAAATACATTATTTTTACTTATCTTAAGAAAAAAGTATAATTTTTTTTTGTTAATTACTAAGACTTGAATGGCAAAATGTAAAGTTGTTTTCGAGATGTTTTAATTTAAAATTTTACATTGTGTTCTATTAACAGCATAATATTGCCGGATCTTTCAAGTTAAGACGCGTTATACAATCACTGCAAATTACGCTCTTTAACTGAAGTTGTTAGCAGGTGTATGTATATAGATGAGAGTATGACTCACGAATGGCTCGTATTTTCTTATTATGAAAAGAACTCAGTTGACGGTCACTTACAACTTGTAGTTTTTAACGCGCAATAGTATTTGTGATTTATAATAATTGAAAATGCATTCCTTCGAGTAATAAATTTGTATACATTGAAAAAAATATAATGTTTCTAAAAAGAAGTCATCGTTAATAAATCAGAATGAAAATAATAACATTGATAACTGACATCTGGTTAATTTTAACTGCAATTTTTATTTAAAGTATGTAGACATTTTAGAGTTTATAAATTGTTTCAGATATTAATTTTTTTTATCCATAAAATACTTACTTAGCAATGCACGTAAGATTAAATTTTATTATTTATAAGAAGTATTATTAGATGTGTGATGAGTAAAACTATAAAATAGAATACTTACATTTTTATCTAATAAAAAAGTTTAACTCTTTAGTTTATCACAAGACACAAACTCCTCAGTAGTTCGTTCACGACTGAATCTATCTTGTCGAGAGATTCCTTTTTATATGACTAAGGCCTCGGAATTTACGCTCCATCATTTATGCGGACAGTCCAACTGACTCTTTGTTGTTGTTATTTATAAATGGAGTACGATCTCATTTCCCATGCACAAGCACGTTACGCACGATTTCAACGAATTTCTTTGTTTACAGACATAATTTCCTTAAATCAGTATAGAAGAGGTGACATAAAATAATACTGAGAAATTTTATTTAGTCAATAGTATTTATCGCGTTTGATATGGTTTCAGCTTAAATATTTCAAAATAAACTACTTCATGAACTGATTGAATAAAATTTTTTACATTTTTAAAGTACTAAATAATTTTGAGACAAATAATTTATAATATTAAAAAAAAGAATAATATTATGTACTGTAAGGGTTATGTATTAATAACAGCGACACTATATTTAAATTAAGCCTTTTTTATATTTTGTAAAAATGTATTTTATTTATATATATACAATAGGTACAATATGTTTATAATTAAATGAAATAAGCGTATATTTGAGTCAGTATCTTGAAAGCCGTAACACATTTTTTATCATCAGGAAAATATTTCTACTTCAATCTTTACTTGCATATACAATATAAATTACTTCGTTTCTAGTACACACAAAATATAAAATGTTACGAACTAAATTTAAAAACTATTACCTTATATTTAAACAGAATTTTTAAGTTTGAAGCATTAAACATTTTCATTTAAATATATTTGCGGATCTTTTAAAAAATTAGGCGGGTATGGTCCAGGTCCAATTGGTCTCTTGTCCTTGCCAGGAATAACGAGTCCACCGGTAGGTACACATTTAGCCATGTAGCCCGCGCAAGTCATATGACGACAGCACTGTTCATAAACTTGGCACTGTAAAGTTCGTAATTTAATTAGTAAATTTTTGTAGTTTTCTTTGTAAACTGATTATTTTTTATACTCACGTAACCTAACCAAGGAGAACATGTTTTCTCTTTTGCCTTGTCTGTCGCTCTTGCAGTAACTAAAATGGTTGCGGTAGCCAATAAAACAGCAAAAAGTAAAATTTTCGTCATTTTTAATGAGTTGGTATAATCTGTAAAACAAAAGACGAATAAATATTTCATTACTTTTTAGATGGATAGTAAAAATATTAGATATAGATATTTTATTTTTATCACGTGCTGATATACGTTGCGTAATTTGATTCTAAGTACATTATCGAGTTTTATGAGTAATTAAAAAGATGAATATTCATTTTTCTTATAGTGTTATGCGATTGCTTAATAGATTCATATAAGACCCTTTCTTAGAAGTGATAATTATTTGTTTCTTAATTTACTTCCCTCAAATATAGCTTATTCAAGAAAAAAGTATTCAATACTGTAAACTATTTAAGATCATGATTTTTTTTATTATTTATAAATTACTTTTTTTAAATACTTTATACTTACAGCCGTGATTTGTTGAAAATAACAACTGTGATTCCGACACACGCGCTGTCGCTTACTTATACTATTCGGCGCTTGAAGAAGATACGAATACAAGAAAAAAGAGGGGGAGATATTATTCATGTGGGTACTACACTGTAGTCAACGGCTCGTAAAAAATGTGTTTAAAGCTGTTCTTAATTTATTAGTTTTTCTCGCACCGTGAGGATTAAAGATAGTAATTTATTACAGAATTAGAAAAATAATTATCTTATAGATTGATAATCAATAGTGATAAGAAGAAATGATTTAAGTGGATTTTTTAATACATTGATATCTACAATCGGTACAATAGAGATGAAAATAAAGTAGTAATAGGCTAATTATTATATAGTTTATTCTGACGTAAAATTTCTGAGGTATAAATATCTGCATGAATTAACTGTTTTACCAGCAAAAATCAATAAAGACATTATTTCATAGTGTTAGACGTGATTTTCAGTTTATCAACAAAACTTTTTATTAAGATAGTGATAAAATAGAGAACATTATACTCTTATTCGAGTTATTTTTCTGTTATTATTTTTATCTAAATTTTTATTTTGCTATTAATAAGATTCAGATTCTGCATTCTACAGTTTGTTGTTCATATAAATATAAAATCTTAAAAATTAAACAAAATTTTCATTGTAATAAATTTTTATGTCAAAAATACTTTTGAACAATTTCAGATTCATTTACTGATTAAATTTTTAAATCTCTCCCATTCTCATTTAAAGTTCTCTTTTTTATAATGCAGTATTTCTGTATATATGAACTTAAAATGAGTATATCCAATCTGGATATATGAATCTGAAATTTTATAAAAATATTCTTGATGCTAAAAATTTATTATTTTCAAAATATAACATTTTATAAGTAACAAACTGTAGAATAAGGAATCTCTACCTTAGTGCGGAATATTTTGTATAATTTGGTAGTTCGAATAAATGGTGAAATTTTTTAAATAAAATATAATCTGAAAAAGGATGGTCTAACTTACATGAAACTTGTAGGGTCGTTGTGAACTTTCGGATTCAACGTACTACTACCGTACCAATGCATTTGTCTTTTCCTTATATAGTACAGATTCCTACTACTTCTACCCGGGAAAAGTTCTCAGGTAACATCTTGACCCTTAGTCAAGTATATAATCAGCATTTACTTGCAATGTAAAGCCATTACTCATTCGTCAAAATATATCCAAATAAGGAAGCACAAAATAAGAACTTAATCATTCAAAAACGGCTTTAATAAATATTTTTCAATATTGTTCTAATCTTTCAGGCTCAAACAGCGCACCTCGTAAATACCATTAGACTATTAACGATTTTCCATTCTCTCTCTCTCTCTCTCTCTCTCTCTCTCTCTCTCTATATA
>UELX01000453.1:0-77853 GCA_900480035.1 Eupelmus urozonus
ACAATTTTTTCATACGACGTGCGTAAAGCTCGTTTTCGAGCACGCGGTTTTATTCGAGCGTGCGCGAAAACGAACTTTGCGCACGGCGTGCGAAAAAGTGATTTTAACCTCGTGTAGACTTTTGCGCCCGAGTGGAGCGAGGCTCGTTTTCGCGCACGCGGTTTTTTTCGAGCTTGCGCGAAAACGAACTTCGCGCACGTGCAAAAAAATGATTTCTTGTTCGTAATACACTAAGAAGCAAAATAGGCAACGCGGTTTTTTTATAACAAAGTTATATTTTATTTTTCGGGCCCCCAAAGGTAAACTGAAAGTCACATCATAAAGGATTGATCGACATTAATATTCGAGTAACTGCAATTCTGGAATATTTATTTATATACGAATACATATAAATATAAGTGTACATGTAGCTATCATATTGGAAGTTCAAGTATTGAATATAGAGTGGCATCATAACACAAAATAAATTCGGAACAAGTTTCACAACCACTCACGTTGCGGCATATTTAAAAATACTAATGCTGCTTCAATGTGGTTCACTTTGCAGATGAAAAATGTTTGATATCCGCGGGAATAACCTACGATTTTACTTCTTTGTTACATAATAAATTATACTATTTAAAATCATATTTGCGTTTCTGAATTCTCTTTATAACATAATGATCTCTATTTATATTGTACCCATTCTGAAAATATTGTTAATATATGTTTGCAGTGGATATGAATCAATAAAAATAATGAAAATACATATTAAGTTATAATAACAGTTATAAGAAAAACCTAAAAAAAGGCATTCAGTCTATTCGATTAATCTCCAGCATTCCAAAGTCAATAAAAGCACACCGTCTAGCTACTGTAACTTCGAATCGTCCCCCGGCCTCGTGAATTACACACATCCACGCGCCTGAATGGATATCCGGGGCGTCGAATTAGCGTCGAACTTCGTCGAAACTCAAACAAACGCGGCTAAAAGCCCTAACGAGTCGTCGCGCGCAGACACAGTTGTAGGGTGCCCGATTCGTCCATTGATAAGTTATAACGACCGTTAAGACGCGCGTGCGCGCGACTCCCGGGTAATTCGGAACTTTGCGGCCACGCGCGCAGAAATCGAAGTTCGCGCGCCCGGTTGCAGCGGCAAAGAGGCCGGTAGCGCCCCGTCAAGCATGAGAGGCGACCTTTTCAAGTTTAGCGCAGTTTTGCCGATCGGGTGGACTTGCGCGTGGGAGGCAGGATGTGTGGAGACGTAAGTTCACCTGCAAGTGCAGCGGGTTAAGGTTTGCAAGTGTGTGAATGTTTCACGGTGTGATTTTTTTGCGCCTATTGCGCTTCTTATTTTTTAAAATATATTTCTAAAATGCTTTTAGAAGTGTAACTTTTGATAGAAACATAGGTTTACACTTTCTACATTTTTCAAAAAAGTAAGTTCTTTGAAAGTCGTAGTTCTTTGAAAATTCTTTGGTAAAGTGCAATAATTCGAAAAGTTATTGGTCCTAGGCAGTAAGGTTTCATAAAAACTTCACTTCTTTCAGCGACTTTTATTTCCAACCTATACTTCAAATTCTTTTATTTAAGTAAAATAAAGCAACACGGCATAATTTTTACATTTTATTTAAAATTGATCAAAATAGCCCTTGACAAAAACTTTTCCATTATCTTTCAAACATACCGTTCACCTTAAAAAAAAAAGCTCGCACAGCTCCTACCCAAGAAGCTTTCCCGCCAACTCAGCCGATCCCACTGATTTTCTCGTGCTCTCTTGCTCCGGTTACTTCGCACAATTAATTAAATATTAATGCCCGCCTGACGCGCAGCCCGCGCGTCGTCGAAACTTTCACGCGAATCCATTTCGCCGGGTGTTAGCGAACTATGCACATTGTGCATACACGTCGAGTTATACTGAAGCTGCGAGAAGACCCTCAGCGTATGGCCTTGAACGCTTGCATAATTTAAGCTTCACTTCTCTCTCTCTTTCTCTTCCGATCCTTCGAACGCGTTGAATAAAGCTTCCAGTGCGCAATGTGTGTATAGGTGCGTGAGAGAAGCGTCGCTTCTTAGTCGACTGATTCGAGACTTCCGACTTTGCTGTTACGGAAATTCACTTTGCGCGCAGACGCTGCGCACTGTCACTGGAATCGCCGTCGTCGACGCGAAAATGCCGAAAGTTTCGAGGACGCTTATGTGTATATATATGAGGCTTGAACGTATTGTCTACGGTGTGTGCGTGAGCGCGATTTTCGTTGGTCTGGTGTATGCGTCGCAGTTGTTTCGTACCCCGACTTTTCGTTGGATGATTTCTGAGTGAATTTTAAGCATTTCACGTTGTGAAGTATTGCGTTATTTTTGGTTACAGTTTGTAGAGAAAATTTTACGTTCGATAAATCAGTGATTGATTTTGTTGAGAAATCAATTGAATGTTACAATCTTTTTTGTATTATAGTTCATTATGGCAAACTTGTAATTAAATAGTATTTTCAATTATGTAATAGGTAATTACAAACGACGTACGTGGTATTAATTTATTTAGTTTTTGTGCAATTTGAAATTCAGATAATATATTTAATGATAGTGACATTTATATTTATATCACTATAAAGCCACAGCTTAATAAGATTATTGGCTTTTCTATTAATTAACTTGGATCAAAGGGAATCGATAACTCTGTAATCAAATTATTGTGCTAATCGCGGTGGTATTAATTAACCAGGTATAACTATAACCTTGATATTAATTGCACAATTTATGTAATGAACAAAAGTATTTCACCGGCATACGCTAATTGAAACCATAATTACATTCGAACTTCAATTTACTATAATAAAATAAATCAAAAATAATTGGATTGTAATTTGTAGAATTTTGATTACAATCTTAAATTATGTTTAAAGATAGCGGATGTTACAAACATTGAAAATATTATCGTCTGACTTTTGTAAATTTATTTATTTTCTACGTAAAAATAAATTTAAGTTAACGCATTCTAGAAAAGTTAATAAATTTCCTAAACTCATTTCTATTCAATAAACTGCTTATTATTTTACCCTTAACAAATGTCTAAAATTATAATATACGAATAAAATGTTTAAAAATATCAACTTTAAATTCAAAAGAATGCTACTTTTTATGCGCAATATCTTTGAAGGCTTCTTTCAGTTTTCAGAGTCCAACATAAATCAACAAGCCGCAAAAATCAACAATAAATACTTAATTCGCTTTAACAGTCCTTCTTCGATTACCCCGCATTTGCTTGTCCTTACAGCTTCTCTGCTCTCTCCGGATGGCCGCGGGATTATACATTTCGACCGAATTAATCAAGGCGGTGGGCACTGCAGGACTCGCGTCGCGGAATAGTTTTGTCTGTGCAACGTATACCGGGCGTGCATTAGGCATGATCCGAAGACCGCACTCAAAGCACACAACTTGCGCAAGAAGCGCACTGCTCTGCGGTCGCAGGTCTGCGGTATCGTGGCTCGTGTGCCATTGAAGAAGAGAGAGAAAGATGGTTCTCGAGGGAGGAAGGGAATATATAGAAGCGCCGATGCACCGAAGAAGGCTAGAAGTGGAGAACGAAGGTGGGAAATAGAAGATAAAGATGGATCAGAGGGTGGGCTGATGATGGTGGTGAGAAAAGAGAAAAGTTTTCGCAGGAGAGGCTTGAACAAACTGGATTTATTTCTTTCTGTTTTTGAACTGTGTTCGATATAGATACGAACTATTCGATAAAATGTTTTGGATGCTTTTGTGTTTTATCTTTTGTACTTGAACTTTAAGTCTTTTAAATTCATCAATTTTATGTTCACACAATGTTATGTAATTACAGCTTTTGTCAATATTAATAACTATTAGTAGTAGCAATTATATTAATAAAGTAAATAGTATATCAACTGTACGTATAAACTTAATTTTATATTGAGACATTTATATATATTATAAGTTTCATATTAATTGTCTCAGCTTCTCTCTATAACCGCTAGGTGGAAACCATATTTTCGTTTCCACTATAGAAATATATCACTTAAGTATATAATTGTTATCGTACCTTTAAATTAATCACGGTATATTGATTTGTCTACAAGAGAATATATCTGTGCCATACTGATGAAAGTGTTTCTTTTCTCATCTTAAATTCGAACATCTTATATACTATAATCCTTTCCTTAAAAAGGGATCACAGAAAGCCTCTATAAGCTCGACTCTAATTGGTTGTTTAGAATGAACGTGAGAGTCAAGTTTTTGAAGCAACAGTCAACGCATAATTCTAAAACTACTTCTATAAAATCTCAGTTATCATACATTTTTTCTTAGAATGCTTTAAACATTTCCTATTAATACAAAACTAAAAACTAAACTCCTCCAAAGGAAAAGCCCAAAAATCTCTATTAAACTAAATGAAATCTCCTTTAGCACACAAAAGCGAAGTGCTTTTGAATTCTCATATCACTTAGAGATAGAGAAGCAAAAGCCAGGGTACGCGCGCATATAAATCAGTCTAGGCGCGCGTTCAAAGGCAGGATTTTTCAAACGCACAGCACTGCTCTTCATCAAACGGACGCGCGCGCACTGTTTTGCCTCGCGAAATTCGAAATCAGCTAGCGCGCGCATAAAAGCCCCCGGGATAGATTTTAAAAGGAGCAGCGCCGCCGCCGTCGTCGGATTGGCGTTCAAAATCAGGGGTGGAATATATCAATGGACGCCGCCGATCTCTCGCAGCGGCCGCTCGCAAGTCAAGCTTTTCAATCACGCGGCGCTTTTATCTGCCGGTCTCCTCTTTGCGATTTCGCTCATCCCTCTTCAGCGCTTCACCCCTTTTTGTCATATTTTGCCTTTTTGCCGGATTTCTGATTCTTACTAGTGCTTCTTACGCATCTTTATTTGATGTGTTGAAATTCTTTATTTACTGTTTTTTTATCCAGTGCATATTTACTTTTATTTTGAATCATAAAAGTACATTTTTGAGAATTTATATTAAAATTATTAAGAATATTTAGTATATACAAATAAGTTTTTCAAAAATACAAAAGTTTATAATTTGTTTGGACGTTTCTTATTATATTTTCATGCTTTTTTCTTACTTTTTCTCTCACTTCTCCCTGGTAGAATCTTAACGATATTTTCTCGGTAACGTGTTAATAAAATGGAGACATGATTAGTTAATATTTAATTTTTGGCAATATTTGAAGTATTGAAACTACGTTTATTGTCTTAAAAATGAATGACTTAATATAATAGTAAGTGTAGAATTATTATATTTTTTAACTACGATACGATATTAGTACAATATTGTTTTTAGCTAGAAAGTATCTGTAAATTCTGGTTACAAACCCAGGAAGATTTCTACCAGGGGCTACTTTTATTGTAATTGGTCAATCGTATGGACGAAAAAAATCTTCTAATTCTTTAGTTGTGGCTCCGTACTCAACGTTTCCCACGTAGATAGCTTTGCTATCTACTTCGAATGCGTCTTCAATAATTGAGAGGCCCATACTTTTGTTTACTGCTGATTGCAGCTCTTGTAGTTTCTCGATTTCTTCTTGAATTTGCTTTGATCGAGATTTTATAGCTTCCATATCTTTTTCTGAAATATTTTCTTTAGTATTATTAGAGATTTTAATTTTTTTAAATTGTTGTTCGGAATGTTTAAGCTGCCTCTTTTCTCTGAAAGTAGGTTCTTTGATCGACGCGGTGGAGTCAGCTGTAGCACTAGATTTTAGATCATTTTGATCAATATTAATCTTGCACTCTACTAAAAATCGGAAATCTGCCATTTTAGTACGTATGACTCTTTGAACCAACAAGTTGTTAAGAAGAATCGAGAATTCCATCTCTTTTTCTGGAATATTTTCTTTTATTTGAGTGCAAATTTTAATTTTTTTACATTGTGGTTCGGTATGCTTAAGATGCTTCTTTTCTCTGATAGAATGATCTTTGATCGATGCGGTGGAATCAGCTGTAGCACTAGATTTTAGATCATTTTGATCGATATTAATCTTGCACTCTTGTACGTATAACTCTTTCAAACAACAAGTTGTTAAGAAGAATCCAGACTGAATCTGCTTAGGCAGTAAGATAATTTATCCCTTCTTTCTCTTTATTTTTTGCAAATCTCTAATAAAATTTGTTGTTATTAATCATTAATGTTTATCATTGTTGTCTCTTTTTTGGAAACTACGTGTTTCTTCGATCGGTGTAGTAAAATCAAATAATTGCTTCAGTTTCTTAAAATAACAATAATTCTATTAAAAATAGAAATGTAATAAATAATTTGAATTTTTTTAATGTGAACAATACTTATAGTACACCCTCAATTTATATTATTATTATTTAAATCAATTTTATCAATCTTTAAACATTTTCTTTTGAATAGTAAAATTTTTCAAAACACAAGAACTCATCGGTGTAATCCAAGAATATATCAAACATACATCTCCCAACGCTATACGTCACGGATACCAAAAATATCCCTCCCAGAAAACAGCCTTCCCGCATCATTCCTAATAACCCAAAGCTTAGCTCCAAGAGCGACAAGAGCCCAACTAATCAAGCTTGAGAAAATTGGAAAGCGATATCTCGCTGTGCCCGCAGAAGAGGGAAAAAAGCGCGCCGAGAGAATCAGTGTACGTGACGGCCGTGACAGTCTCGAGATCAGACTCACTCGAAAACATGTGTTTCGTCGTTCTTTTCTTTTTTTATAACACGACGATGTAGCTGCCACGTGAAAAGAGAATTACAGGCATGAGTGAAGGCTAGTTTACGCGTGTGACAGGACCTCCACACACAGGAGACGAAGCTGACTTCTGACGCCCACATATGTTATGCTTCGACAATTTACTTTTTATGAATTGGCTTCGCTTATCGATGGGAATATGAAAATGGAAGAATGGAAATTAGCGTAAGCGCCGTTTGAATTCATTGTAAGTGTAAGGATATGCGTTTTTATGTTTAAACATTGTAAGCAGTTTGAAATTTAAGAGTATTTTTTAAATTTACACCCTGGTAGAAGTTTTAATCAAGCGAAACGTCAACTTTTAAAAGCAAGCGATTTTAATATCTCACTACGAATTATTTTGTCATGAATTTTTATACGATAATTAAACAATCTAGAGCCATAAAAGTACGATATTTAATAACGTTCTGAAAAACATGATTTTATCTGCAATATAAAACCAATATTTGGGCGAGCCCGCGACGTCGAGCTGAATAATTTTACGAGCGTCATCTCTAATTTACAAGTTAAATTTTACAGTTAATAGCTCCCCCCTGTCCCACCGGCTCTTCGAAAAAAGGCGTATCAAAATTTCCGAATTTCAATTATTAAGCACAGCGCACAGAAGCGAACCGGGAGGCCACGCGCGCGCAATTTGAATTTAATCTCGCGACATAAAAGGCGAGTAGCGCGCTGGCTCCGCAAAAAACAATTTCTCCAAAAAAACAGAAAAAATTATCCGTCGCAGCTTGTCCGTCCCTCTTGCGACTTAATTTGCCATATTCGTACTCATTTAGCGAGGATGAAAAAGAGGCGCTCGACAATTTCGCGAACGCGCCGATCGCCCGGGAAATAATGCAGCCGAAGCAAATTTAAAAGAGGGCAGCGCGTGCATCGGAGGCTGACGTTCTATACTCGCGCGGTGTTCTCCACTGCAGCCGGGCGCTTCGGTGCGCGATAAAAAGACAAGCGAAATTTTTATCGCATAGCCGCGCGCGCGCTCGGAGCCATTTCGTCGTCGTGCGGAATATCAAAAAGGCAGTAGCCCCGCGAGCGCGGGCTTTCGAGAGTGTATCGACTAGAGTACAGTTCGGGGTAAAAATAAAGTAGGAGGGAAGCCTTTGTTGGGTATTATATATAACGGGCTTTTTCGCTTGCGGGAAAATTCGAGTTTGGAAAGGTTATCGTTTGCTGCTCAAAAGAAGTATTTTTAAAGTAGAATTAAAGCGTCGACTACTGTTATAAAAAGAATATATTTTTATCAGTTATTACATGCTTCGTACTTGTAAAGAAAGTAAATAATTAATAGAACTACAAAATATCAACAATGAGAAAGCATTTTTGGTCGCATCTATTAATGTATTCAGCAATAGCTAAATAATATCATTCTTCAAAAACTTGCTTAAAAGCAATAAAATCAACAACAAAAAACTTTTATATATCGAAAAATAAAAATCAAACTTAAAAAAAAATTCAAAATCCCACGCTGAAAAATCGCCGCGTTACACCCGCCTAAACTTTTTCCACATCCTGTCCCATACCTCCGCAACACACGCAGCCATAGCTATAACATTCCTTCCGCGCCTCGCGGCTCTAACACCGAGCAGAGCGAGCGCGATTCACGCGCTCGCTCGACTACCGAAATCTCGATAAACTTATCAAAAAGAGCGAGCGCCCGCGGGCCAATTTCGCAGCAATTGCCGCAATTTCGCGAGTGCCGAGCCCGGGCTCGCGGCGTCGGCGTGCAGGTGCAGAAAACGAGGCCCCCGCAGGCTTATTTAGGATGTATTTTGCATTAATTATTCAAATGAGGGCCGGGCGCGAGCAGCGAGATGCCAAGATTATCATAAATTACAACGGCTGCGCCGGCTTCTTGCGCCGACCGAGCGAGAGAGCGAGAGAGAAGACGACGGACACCCCCCTCCTGCTTTTGGACCGAGGTGGTGCTAGCTATTTATGCGAGAGTTGAGGTGCTAGCCCGGAAAGTAAATAGATTGTTGCGAGGCGTTGCGGCGAAATTAGACGAGAAGGCATTTTTGTGGGCGCTTGGTTTTCGGAGGTGCGCGTGCTTGTGGGGTTTTATTGGAAGATTGTATTTAGTTTGCGAAATGTCGGTGTATGGAAAACGATGTAAAATAAAAATTTTGTATGAAAATTACTATGTGCTCCGGGGTAAATCGTATGAAAAGATAAGTTTTCGAAAATAACTTTTAAAAATTCATTTTATGCACTGGATTTTGGCTTGCATGAGAATGGGAAAATGCAATATTTCGGTAAAGTGTATACGCTTGAAAATGTAAGAAATTTTCTTTTTAGATGATATACTACGTTTCGAAATGCGCAGTGCGAAAACGAAGACTCTTAAGTAATAGAAGAAATTTATGGAAATGCATGAAAGAACCTGAAATTTTAAAGGGAGAAAGAAGTGCAGTAAAGATGAAAACGTTTAAATTTTATAAAGCAGCGAATTTTCTTTAAAACTCAGTCTGACCATTTTGCCAAATCTAGCGTAAAATTAACATAAAATCAAATACTATTCTCACTTCACTAAAGCAGAAAACTAAATGAAACAAAAACACTACAAAATTCCAAACGCTACGCAACACACCTAAAAAGAACCACAAGTCAACGTCACACTCACGCACGCAGATCCAACCCCATACATCCCGCATTAACCCTTTAAAAAATTCTCGGCCCGTCCCTTCTCAGGCCACGAATCGCCTTTCAATTTCGCGGAGTGCAGCCGGCCCTCGCGCCCAAGATTAAAGACCGCGCGGCGCGGCTCTGTTTTCTACGAGGCTTTTTTCATTTTGGCGGGGCTCGCCCGCGAGGGCGGAGTTTGATGAACTCGCGCCGCGCAGAGAAGCTGGGAGAGCCATAACAGAGCGACGAGGAATTTGCATATTTTTTCGCTCGTCCCTGTCTCCCTTTTGGGCTGCGAGAGTCTTTATTCGATCGAAGCGAGAGGATGGAGATGAGTTTTGTGAAAATGAGGTGGAATCCCGATGAACGGGGAGCTGAGAGCTCGTTTGCGAGGGAAATGTGTGATTTTTGGGCGGGTTGAGTTTTGATGAGTATAGTGAGACCGAAAATGAGGGTCATAGAAGAGATTGAATCTATGTATACCACTAAACGTTCAGAGTAACATGAATATAATTACAATTATCAATCTACCATTCAAAATTTAAACTAAAGCAAACACCACTTCTCCCTACGAGCTCTCAAAAGCCCCACCTAATCGACAATCACCCCGAATCTGAGCTCGAATCACACGATCGCTCCTGAAGTAGCTCAGCCCGGCGCTCTCTCGCACACATGAGAAACTAACTCTCCTCCCGCGCGCAACCCAGATTCCAAATCGCGCGCGCTTCCAGGAATAATCCGGGCTACTCCCCCGTACGACAATGCAGCTCTCCGGGAGATCCTCGAGAGATTCGTCACGAAGGCCCCCAGCTCGCGGCTCGAGCAGCTATATAAAAGCCGTTCTTGGGAACTGCAGCGAGCGTGCCTTAATTGCGTTATATGCGCGCGCGTGCGTATAGTGAGCTTCGCAACGATTTTCGGTATGCGCGGCTTAATGATGCCATCCGTTTATTGTTGTACGAGTAATGACGATCGTTGAGGTCTTTAGTTTTTTTTTTTTGCTTGTAAAGGGCAAGAGGGAAATTCGTTTCCGCGAGGTGTTGCAAGAGGAGATGCGGGTAGGTGATAAGGTGGAGTTGTTGAGCGAGGTTGTGCGTTTTGGGAGTGCGTGAAAAAATGCGGGGGAGGAGCGAGGTGATTGTGCGTTGCGAGATGGAAGAATTTACGTTATTTTAGTTTATCTTCGTTGGTTGTTAAATGGAAGTTATTTGAAATGTTAGTTTCGATTATTGTAAATGATGATATTTGATCATTTGTGACCAGATCATCGAAATTCGATATTCACTGTGTTCTTGAATTTGAAAGCTGTAATGCGAAAATTGTGTGTTAGAAAATATAGTTTCAAATTTATATTAATATACTAAAAATCATAAATTTAAATTAATAATATACAAAACTCATGAATAATTCGTTTGCAACACATAAAACATCTTAAATCACATTTATACAATATAGCATCCAAAATTGCGATCTAACCCTATAGTGAAAATCTATACCATGCACCGAAACTAGGGTTTCGGTATTCCATATAGGATAGCTTAATCAGTATCTAACTATACACGTAACGTAATCGGGACGTGCAATCTGAATCGTGGCGGCTGGTAGCTGGGATATTTTGAGAAATCTTCACCTCGATACTAAAATACCATTATAATTCAATTTCTCATTAAAATTATGCTTGTAGAATTTATATTAACTGTGATCCTCGTTTACCCTAAATTTCCTTATAAACCAATACATAAATTATTAATTAATCCAACATCATTATAATACCGATAACAATTTACACATTCACTAAAACATTCAATAAACCCACATCTCCGCGTATAAAAACATTCGCCAGACTAATCTCATCTATCCCTTCATTAACCACACTCATCCTCAAATTATCTCTCTTTATCCACCAAAAAATCCCACCGTCCTCAAATCCCTCCGAGCCTGCCTCTCACCATCCCAGCCTCCACCTCAGCAAAAAAGAATTTAATTCCACGAAAGCTTTATTCACAAGCAAGCAGCGTGCGCGTGCGATTGCTCATCGAAAGCTCGTAAAATTGCAATCCCATTTCGAAACAAGCCGCGCTACACGCGCGCATTATTTATCTGGCTTATAAGTTTGTGCGTCGCATGCGCGCTGCGGGGAGAAAAAAGAAAATGAGAGACTTTAAAAATAAGGGACACTTCGATCTCTCTCTCTCTCTCTCTCTCTCTCTCAGAGAGAAGGAGAGAGAGAGAGAGTCTCTGCTCTGTGGACTTATCGTCCCGCTGGATCTTCACTTTCGAAGGGAGCTGCGCGCTCCCGAGACTCAAGCGCGGTTGTAAACATTTTAGCAAAAAGAGGAGGAGGATCGCAAGCGTTCATGTATATATCGCGGAGAACGCGATTGAGACGTATATGTGCGTGAGGATGGAAGTGGTCTGGATGCGTTTGAGGGATGCGTGTGTGAGGAATTGTGAGGATGAGGTGGTTTGGGGTGAGTTTGAGGAGATGGGATGATTGAAGAATTCATGAAGAGAAGGAATTGCTGTTAATGATAAGATAGGGAGAGCAGTAGATTAATGCTTCGTGTATGCTTGTTAATAAAGGATTGACTAAAGATTAGTCGATGTTAAGTACGAAAGTTATAAATTAATAATTTTTTTAAAGATAGTTTCGCAGCCATGAAATATTTGGAAAAGTAGTATATATATATATTTTTTTCAATATGTACAAAATATGATTCATTTTCACTGAACCTCAAATTTATATAGGTAAATCTTGAAATAAAAATGTTTTTTTTTCTTTTTTTTTTCAGAAAATATGAATTAAATAATGTGGAACCAACCGTACATTTTGTTTGGTTTGAATTTAAAAAGAATTGTAGTAATATTGTTTGAATTGAATCAAGTGTTTTTTTTTCAAATAAAAATTCAAAATATTTTTTAATTTTTAAAGCTTTTCTTTTTAATATAGAAAAATATAAAATAAATTACATTTTTAATAATTTACGTTACGTAAATAAATTATACAAACCAGAAACTAGTAAAATTGTTAATATAACTTTCTTAAATTTATATTATATGAACAGAAATTCCAAATAAACTTACTTAATTCATTTATTTATGCATTTAAATAAGTTTATTACTCAGCTATATTCTTTCTAATTAAATATTATAATATAAATACTAAGTTAATTTTCAACGTAGTAACAGAAATGAAATTTTTACTTAATTATAATATTAACGATGTCGTTACAGCGTTTTTCCAAGTTAGCTCTAGAAAATACGACAGGCCAGGAAAATTAGAAATATGTACAAGCTGTGCTGGACTTGTGAACACATAAGATCCGAGATACTCACTACAAACCTACTTAACTTTAAAGTGTAAATTAAATCAAGCTCTAATTAAACCGTTTCACGAAGCTCAAGTTAATAAAATAACAAAGCAATATTAATTTTTCACTTACAAAATCCTAATACACCTTCTCACATAGACACAAAACCGTTCGCTCCACGAAAGCGCAATTTCCAAATTATTTAGTCCCGCAAGCACAGCGGCCCCAGTAAAAGCGCTTTCAACAACATGAAGAATGCATGCGGAGCGCAATTTCCGGACAATTTCAGTAGCTCTGGCTCTACACCGATCCTGGCCTCCTTCGCCTTCCGCTCGCCCTGACACATCTAATTAACTCCGGCCTACCTTCTCCCTCGCCCAAACCAATCCGCCGACTCACTTATATATTTCCCAAACACAAATTACAGACCTTACAATATCTTTAAATTTCAATAAACCCTTCCCCACCCCCGTCAAACGAAATACTCTCGCCTCTCGACTTATACATCATCCAGTCGCATACGTATTTTCATCCGCAGTTATCCAGCGTTACATTCTCCTCGCAGCGATCCACTTAACGTATCAGCTTCTCGCGTATTAATTTCGCACGTCGCGATCCGTCCGTCCGAATTTAAAGCTACACGTCGCTCTTACGGCAACCCGCTGCTCTCTCTCTCTCCCCAAGCATAAAGCCTTAATACGCGCCTCTCTCTCTCATTATCTGATGCCTGTCCCCTGCAAAACGCGCTTGGAAAACCAGTTCTCTCTCTTTCTGGCTTGCAAAATTATTTCCATCGTTAAGGCGCTCGCGCGAAATGTATATGCATATACATTGGCGAAGTTACACATACACAGGCGAGCGACTGGCCCCCATGAATATGGATGCGGCAGGCGGAAAGAATACGGAGGAGGCTCGATTTCGGAATATATTAATTAATACGCGCGATCGAAGGTACATCGGCCAAGCGGACGTTGATGGACCGCGAGGGTAGCGCGGCATGAAAGCGTCTTAGCGCGTGTGGGAACGTCGGCCGATTGATAAAGTAATTAAGCCGGCGCGCTCGCGACGCGCGTTACAAATACGGACACGGGTGTAATATGAAAATTAAGGAGGTGGGAGGGGAGAGGCGATTAAACGACGCCGGACGGGAGTCGTGTTCCAGTCGGGTAGTTGGGTACGATAAATTTCGACCGATCGAGGAGGTATTGCTGGGGATTTTTTGCTTTTGGTTGGGTTGGGAGTGACGGGTGTCTCGTTTGGGTGTAGATCGAGAGGATTTAATTTTTTTTTGGGGGGTCGGGTACTTTTTGAGAGAGTAGGTTTGTTAGTGTAGATTGTTTAATTAAAAGGTCCAACGTTGTGAACTTGCGCTCTAGTGGGATAAATATGAATTTGAATCATACATGTCGTGGAATTTTCGATTAAAGAGCTTTACGCGGAACTTTGTTTTGCGCGAAGCTTTTCGCGGAATTTAAAATTTATATTAAGTTAATATTCAACCAGTAACCAAATATTTATTCGTTGTCGAGAGGATTAATCGATATATGAAATGTAACGAATAAACACGCAGGTATTTAATTTATCAAATATTATTCTTAATATTAATATTTTTAATTAAAATTTTTCTATGACGTAACTAAATATTTATATTTTCAATTTATTTTTTGAGCAATATATTTGTATGTTCACGCTGAAAAAAAATATTTCGTTAAATTTCCTAATTCAGCTGAGCTAAAACTCTATAAAATATCGGAGAAATTCCTTTTTGAAACTCCTTCATAGCAAATTTAGCTCTGCTATTAAGGAGATTCTCCGATTTTAAATGGAAAACCTCCTTCTTTGAGTCCAGAGCAAAAATAGCTAATACTTTTTCGAACAATTTCCTTAGATTTTAGAAAACTTAACGAAATATTTTTTTCAGTGCATTGTGTGCATTTAGATACATATTTTTAAAAATTGAGCGATTTCATAAAAACTTCACATATTGTAGAAAGTTTTTATATAAGTTTAATCTTACATGAAGTTTTTATATAAGTTTAATCTTACATGAAGTCTGCAAAAAAATTATATGATTTGTTTTTTGTATAATTTTTATAAAGTCTCTGCATAATTTTTTTACACCGGTAAGTCGGACAGCGCTTTTATTTGCGGAAAATATTTTGCTTTGGCTTGACTTTAGTAGAAATCAACTTTCGCGTAGCATCTAGTAACTGGTCAATTTTAATGCAAATATGAAATTACGCAGAAAATCTTTATTACTTTGAAAAAGAGCAAAAGTCGGAAGTTTCAGCTGAAAAACATGCAGAAAGATGAAAAAGTTGATAAATGAAAATATTGAAAATGAAGAGGATTAGTTATAAGCTGAGAAAAATACGGAGTTCAGAAATTTATAAGACGTAGCTATTAGAGATTGAAAATATTGAAATCCGATTATACACATTTACAAAAAATATTGGGATAGACGATTTTGATAAGATGTCATAAAGATTAACTTTACTTTTGAATTTCTTATCAAATCAGAAAATTAACTTTCAAAAAATATATTTACGACGGATTAAGGCTTTCAAAAATTTTGCATTCATTTTTAACAATCTATATTATATTTCAAATTGCATATTTTACCTTACTCGTGCCTGTAATTTTATCATTACCATCCAAATTGCTTATAAAATTAACAACAAAACTCAATTTCAATACAAACTTCAGCTTATACATGTTTTCATGAAAAGTTCCCACTATCTAAAAGCTTCTAAGCGGGCTTAATTGGAATAAACGTCCACTATTTTACATTGAGCTAGCTAAATTTCACAAAACTTAAATTAAATTCAAATTTAAACGTAATTTAAATTTCAATTTCTGATTCAAATTCAAATTACCCAAATAATGGAGCGTCCGGCAAAAACTTTTTCCGCAAAGTTATAAAAGTCAGCGAGAATAATAAACTAATGATTTACCTCACACCTTTTCCATCCTACATAGACTCCCCTGAAAATTCACAAAATGAATCATACCTTTTTTAACGCTCAATTTCAAGGACTCCTTAAGACTCCCCGAGAAATTCCTCAACTCCCCGTACTCATCACCAAACTTAAAAACAAAGGCTTAAAAAAAAACCATTATAAAGCCAGCCACGCCATATCGAACACCCGGAACTAGCGAATTTTTCCGCTCGCCGAAACTTATTTTTCCCCTGTTTGCGAGCTAGTCACGGGATACTCGCATAGTTACGCAAAAGGCGTTCGGCTCTCTCAAAAAGTTTTCTCCGTCTGCCGCTGCTGCTGCTGTTGCAACTTGCCGAGTTCCGCGTTTGAAATTTCAAGGCGGACTGCTACTAGTGGAAGCCGATTCGGCCGAGTTTGTTACATGACGCAGCCGACGCAACTGTTATCGGAGGTTCAAAGAGGCGTTTCTCTTTCAAAGTCCAAATACTTCGTCCGATAAGTGCGCGAGCGCGAATTTCGAATTTACGAGAGATGAAAGGAGAGCTTATTTTTATACCCAAGCGCGCACCGGCTGGAAATAAACTTGGGGCTAACTCGATCGGACTGGAGTGGAATGCCGAGGGAGGCGTAATGATGTGTGCGAGGAGCGGCTGAGGGATTGGTGTATGTCTAGTTTGGCTGTTTGAATGGTTTTGCAAATGTCAAAATTTTTTCTTGTGTTTTTTTTACTATAAGAAATGTCTAAAGACTCGTTAGACAGAAATGAAAAAGAAGAACTAGTATTTCTGCTCCTTATTGTTCCATTACATGGAAGACGGAAAAATAAAGGAAGACAGCCAATTTAGTTTCTTGATGCATTTGCTAAATTGGAAATAAAGAACTGCTTGTTTTACATTAAGAAACTCAAACAGCAGTGCAGTACAAAAGTCTGTAACTTTATCAACATTTTTAAAAAATTTTACGTTTTGCGAACTTTTGTCAGTTTACCTCAATTTTCCTTCTGCCGAGTCGCCTTAATGTAAAACAAACCGTCCTCTAAAAACCTCATTTCTAATGTGTATTTTTACCAAAAAGAAAAAACTATAAAAAACCAAAGCACCATCAACGTTAACCTCATCAAACTATAACAAAGCTTTCATTCACTACAGCAAATAAACTGTCTTTATCGATCAATCCTCCATATACCTTAGACAATCAAATTACAAAAGGTAAATCAAATACAACCTCCGCGAGCGCTGCAGGCACCAGCGCCGGCATAAAGCTAACTCAATATAACATCCCGACCAAACCAAAAGCGAATAAAAACACAACGATCGGAACTTTCTCGCAAGCTCGCGCTGCACATACCCATTGATCACCTATACGGCTTAATAAGCCAGAGCGTGCGCCAGCCTCCCGGGGTACACCTTAACCCGGCTTTTCTCGCAGAGAAAGAGAGACGACATCGTCGTCCTTTTATTTTTCCCAGCTTCAGCGCGCGCAGAAATTGGCTGCCGAAGGAAGCAGCCCGCTCGAGCAAGTAATCGCACAAACAACGCGGGGGAGGTGGAGGTACGCTCGCCTCTCCGCCCCCCTAAGAAACTGACAAAGGGCTGACGTCGAGAGGAGTTCGGAAAAGAGAGGATATCGGGCATACGCGTGTGTGTGTGTGTGTCTCCGTCTCTTTCTCTCGGCAAATTCGCTTTTCAATTTAATATCAATTTTCCCGCTGCTCGCGCTGCAAAGAGAGGAAAAAAGCGAGAGCGGAAGAGAGAGAGAGTGAAAGGAGGAGAGGCGGAGGAGGGCTGGGATACCGTCGCGTTTTGCTGGGTTTGTTAGGATTTTGACGTCAGGAAGGTAGCGAGAGGTGGTTGCGTATATCTGGAAATCTTTATAAGAATTAGGGATTTCAATTAAGTTTTATCGATGAAAGATGATGAACATTCGTTTGAATCCATTATCATAAAAGACGAGCGCATTTTGAATAAATTATGCGCAGGGCTTCCCGTAATGAAAATCGGTATTCTAAGATTCTAGTAGCGGCTCGTTATAAACGTAATATCGATTTTGGAATCCACAAAGGCCTCTCTCCCAATAAGGCCTTCCGTGCCGCCGATATGACTACGGGCTTGGAAGGTTATTACTCAAATATTGCTTTCGTCATTACCATAATCAATTTTCTCAGATTTCCAATCAACGTGAAATCCCGAGATTGATGGGTGACATATTTGTTGGTGAAAAATGAATTTGCAGCGGATAGAAAGAAAATAATAGTTTTAATTGAATTTGGGCGATGTCAATTATTTAGTCAAATTTACAAGCTTTCGTGTAAAACTAGATCACCAGAACAAACGATATTTATTGTAGAAACAATACCAATATGTAGACAAACGAAATGAAAATATTTAAAATAATGCATTTTAGTTCCGATTTAAAAAGCGGAAAAGCCATGAAAAAAAGCGAGCAGTCATTTGTGCTAGTGATTCGGTTATTTACCCCGATGCAACGATCTATGAAAATATAAAAGGAAATTAATTTTCAACTGTTCGATACAGGTTACACAAAGGGAATGAGCTCATCCTACCTCGGCAAATACAAATAAACGCCGTTCAATTGGGAATAAATCGTTTGAAAACCATTGCAATAACGAAGCGAAAATATGTAAATAAAGCATTCAATTTGGCTTTTGTGTTCCTATGTGCGCGCTTTTCTCTCTCGCCATCATCTCGTCCGCGTATGTATCGTTTAATCAATTTTCCCCGACGAATGCGCGCAGTCACAAAAGGAGGACAGATAAAACAATGAAAATAAAATGTTGATGAGGAAAAATGTCATTGTTTGGTAATAATCGAAATGCTGGAATGAATTTGTGCCTTATGTATACATTAAAAATATTAAAAATTTAATTTTCAAATTTTTTAGTAAAATAAATTAATGATGTAATTGTATAAAATAAGTGCACTTTTATTTGTTTGGCTAAATCATTGATTTAGTTTAAAAAAAAACAACATACAAAAACTTCATGCTTCTTGCAATTATTAATTTCTTGAAATCCATTATCTTTTATTAATAATATCAGGACTCTCACGAACGCACAAAGATCTCTAATATATTCACCGTCCCTGATCAACGAATCTCATTATCTCCCCAACCCCTGAGGTCATCACCCCGAAACATCAAACAGTTAACCCAATTATACCATTATCCCCTCCTCATTCTGAAAAAAAAATCAAAACAAACCCCTTCTGAAACCAACCACCCATAAAATCTCCAACCCCCATCTCCAAAATAAAAAAAAGGCGCACCCGACCGCCCAATCAGCACAGGAAGACGGATCTACAGCTCTCCACCTTCCCGCTTGTTCACCAAAACCTAAGTACACACACGTGCACGAGGCGGGCTTTTCAGCAGACCCGCTCGGACGTAAACAAATTACGGCTCGGCGCGAAACTCGCTCGATGCGAGCGCCATCTATAGGAAGGAGGGGGGGAGCTGTAAAGGAATAGTTCGTTCGCGAACGAACGAACTGTGGCTCCCAAGGGGGCCATAGTGCGCCTCTCTGAATTATCTTCGCGGCCTGCGATCGCCTATACATGCACCTTTTCGCAGCGCCGCTGCTGTTTCGTGCGCCTGTGGGTATATCGGTTCGATTCCGCTGAGAGGGTATTTTTGGCGAGCTTTCGAGTGAAGGGAAGAGTTCGGTTGGAGAGTTTCGTCTGGGAGTTCGGGATGCGGCGAACGGCTGCCTTCGCGTTTTATTTGGTTATGATGATCGAAGGTGAGTATATGTAGAGGCGAGTAAGGCTGTGAGAAAATTCGGCCATGCGCATTTCTCTAATATAGAAGGTGTATAAAAGTAAATTTTGAAAGCCGAATGCTTACTTTGCATTTGATGTGCATATATCTTTTAAACTTAATTCGAAACGTTCTGACTATGAGAAAATTCGATTAGAAAAAAGATCGTAACCCATCCGCTTCAACCTTTTTACGTATACATACCCCCGAACTGAAAATAATTTCGACAGCTGCTCTCCCATCATTTCTATTTGAATACTTCATTCGTCTACCGGGCGCGAGCGTAAAAAAAAGGGGCCACCATAAAGCAAAACTCGCATAATGGAAAAGGCGAAACTCCACCGGTGCGAATTTTCCCCTCACCTCGCCAGTACATCTACATACACAGCCATCAGTCGAAACCCTCTCCGGATGATTTTCCGAGGGTTACTTTCTACCCTCGCGCGCGAATTCGGGCTATTCTATTAAACCGCGGCCGCCTATAGCTCACCTTAACACCGCCGTCCATTTCGAATTCGAGCGAATCGAAGCCGCGGCCGCCTTTACATTTCCGATTCCTCCGCCGCACTGGCAATCGTAAAAAGCCAGTGGAGTAGAGCACAAAAGGAAGGAGAAACCAAACTGGAGGTGCCTTTTTTGCGTTTTCTTATATACGGACACACGCGGATTCGGGGAGCTGCGGCGAAGCGACGCGCGAATTGTTTTATCGGCGTGGTTTTTTGCGAAGCTGCCGTGATTTGGTTTTTTTATTTTGTTTTGGAGTAATACCGGGGGGAGTGGAGCTCGTTACTTCCGGCCCATCGACAGATTTGTGAGGTAATTTAGGGAATGGGGCGTGGGCAGTGGGGCTATAGTTTTTCCATTTGGGCAAGAGGAACGGATTTGTTTTTATCGAGGTATGCGCGATCTGTCTTGGTCTGTTTTGCATTGAGCGCGGGGATTTTCATCTGTTTTAAGGACTTCGTTGCGCCCCGTGTAGATAATAAATTTGTGGTTGAATTATGCTTGACATTAGTTTTTTAATAGTGGCAATTACTTTGTTTTTTAGGAGCAGCTAATACAATAAAACTGGTAACGAAAAAATTGAATACGTCTTAACAAAAGTCTGATTAGTTTATCTTATTGTTAACACAGTTAGAGTAATTAAATTTTAGCCAAGTTTTTTACCGAAATTCTTTACAGTAGAAATCTAAATTAAAATATCAATATATCAAATTAAGAACAACATTTAAATAACCCATCAGTCCTTAAATCACTTCCAAACATGTGCAGAAAAAAAGCCAACCGAACAGCTAAACTTGCCATTACCCACAGAAGCTCAATCTGCGTACTCCTGAAAGCAGCGAAACGATATTAAATCCCCGAGCCCACCCCGAAAGTTTCTTCCTCTCTAGCTCTGCACGTATACCTGCCAGCTACAGGAGGAGCCCACAGAGAGATAGAGACGTAATCGGGCCGCCTTCGGCCTCAATGACTCGTATCAAAAAACGTCAAGCCGGGCCCTGACAGACAGCTGTAACAGTTTCCGCGGCGCGCGCCCGAGCGCAAATGTGATCTGTCACAGGAACCCACCTGCCGACGAGCTCGATATATATACATGAATTCACGCTGCGGGTGAGCGTATACGTGTATACGTAAAGGAAAAAGCGCGGTCGTACTCGATATATCTTGGTTCGGAGCTTTACAGTATTGTGGCTTTTTCGAATTTTTCGATTTTGAAAATTTTTTTGCTCACTTGTTATTGTGTTAATAGTACATTGTTTTTACAAGTGAGGTATAGTTGCCAATAACACACACGGGCACGAGTTAACGCACGAGCGTAGCGAGTGCGGCATGTGCCCAAGTGTTATATTAGCAACTATACCGAACGAGTTGAACATAGAATTTTTAATTACACGTGTTTGTAGTATGTCTGATTACGATTTTATTGTGTGTACAAAAATGGCGAATTGCGCCGGCGTGGGATATTTTCATAGCTCATGTCCGAGGGTGTTTTGTTTTTGCAATTACACGCTGTCGCGCCAGCGGCGAGAGGACAGTTATACACATTTAAATGAAAAAATTAAACTTTACCTAGACACTTCAAGATACTGTAAAAAGGTCATTGCTACCAGCATTTACGAGACCATAGTAATCTTAACAGGTGGCACGCAGAACAACGAAACACCTTGTCATTGTTATACCTCACATTCATGCATATCTTCACCTAAATCATTTTTAATTACTTATTTCATAGCAGTAAAATTCCTCAGTACCCTGGTAAAAATCTCTACCAAGAATAATAATAAACGGCCGCTATTTTTCGTACGTGTTACACCAGACGAGCGTTTCTCATTCCGAAGATAAAAAAAAAAGCGAGAGACGTGTAATACCATCTCCCACGAGAAATAATTAGTCTTTCTGTATTTTTGAGCACGTCTGGCCCGTCGCACACGTCTTACATAAATGTTCGAGCGTACGAGCAGCCAGCATGCATGCAGCATCCGAGAAGGAGGAGAGGAAAAAAAAGGAAGGCAGACCAGATACGGGACTGGCACGAACGAAATCAGAAAAACGATCTGCCCCACGTGATCTCGTTTCAAGGAGGCTCTGCCTAGGGCAGAGGGAGAAAAAAAAAGGGAGAAGATGGGAACGAGTGGATAAGGGAAAATCATATCTTCTGCATGCACTTACGCGTCTAATTAAGTAACGCTTTTATGTATTTTTAACGAAAAACTTTATTTATGGACTGACCTTTTTTGACTAAATAATTTTCGCGCTGTATTTGCAGTCGTAATGGAGCGCCGCATGATACATTTACATGGTCGTGGAAGCATGGAAATGCAGACCCGCATTTGCTCGGTGATCCTGGCTACTTGTTTGGCAAATATCCAGTGACAAATTGACGGTCTGTAAAAATATGTGTTTTTGCAATTGAGTGCATTAATTACTGCCGCTAATTGATTTTCCAATGTATGAAAAAGCAATAATAATAAATAAATATGAAATATAAATTAATCTGAAATATTTATGATTATTTTATGTAAAATTATTATTACATTAAAAATATTTTGCCAACGTGATGCACTAAAATATTAATAATGTAATAATTCCTTTTTTTAATTTGTATTTTCATAGACATAATCGTTCAAAAGTCAAAACAAACCTAAATAAATAACGAAAAAGTCCCAGAATTTTATGAATAAAATTTCCCCATAAAAAGTAACCATCACTTTATTCGGTAGAAGATGTTGAAAATCTCGACACTCGCTTTCCCTCTTCATTAAACCTCGCCGGAATATCAAATTTCACCAGAAAAGTATAAAACACCTATACCGCCGTCCACGCGACCAAACATTCAAGTCTCATTTCAAATAAATTATCATTCCCGCAACCTCCTCGACAGCTTCCAGCCTTAACTGTCAATTTCCATTCCAAAAGACTCGCGATCGTAAAACAAACTCTTATTTACGAGCCAAATCCCGCGCATATATAAATCCCGATTAAAAATTTTTGTTTATCGCGCCCGAGCGTTTAGCTCGTATCAAAAGGAAGCAGAACGCGCAACGAGCTCGGGGTGGTCTGCCTCGAGTGGCCATACAACTGTGCGGTCTGGTGCGCTGGCTTGTTCACGAAATTTATTGCGTCACCTTGAGTGTTCCGGCGCTCGCTCGCAGCTCCTCTTGAGGAAACATCGTTGGACGAGTAAGAGAGAGAAAAAAAGGAACACGCCACAGAGCCTCGCCTTTCCCAGAGATGTCGGAAGCGTCTGCTTTGAGCTGATAAACATTCATGTTGGATTTTTTTTAAGGATGATGCCAGATTGATCGATGTGGATGGTTGGTGGGCTGAGTAAAGTTTTTGGGTTATTGTTTTGTGTGAATTGGTGGTGTTTGGAGTTTCTTATTGGATGTAAGGTGATTTTTATGTAGAGATTCAGATGGTTTACTTACGTTTTATCAGAGTGTACTAAAAGTTATTATAGTATTCTAGAAGTGACATTAAATACATTTTTACAAGACTATTCTTTTTAGCAATTAACTATATATATGAATCGCAAATACGTCATTCGTGCTATAAATATTATACTGCACTATAAGTTATTAGGAACATAACGCGGTAAACGAAAAATTGCCTTTGAAATATTATACGAGCCATTTCTCAAGTTCCAATAAACGTCCTAAGCACCTTCGCATTGAAATTCACAAGGGAACCCATCTTTACGTTGATACGCGCTTTCTCTCGCCGCAGTTTCATTTTATCAAAAGGTTTATTACTGTTAAAGCAATTGTTTATTACGCAGATAGAAAATATTACCTAATTAAGTGTAATATTAAACGAAGTTTCCATTGAAATTCATGCATAATTCACATCTCGATCTTAATTTCCTGGGCTCTCTATCTCCACCGCTGTAAAACCTAACAAATAAAATGAAAATTAAATAATAACCAGAAAAGCTATCCCAGCAAACCTCAAATCAAGCGTTAAAACCAATTAACGAGTCACTCAGCTTCCAAGGTGTCGAAAATCCTCAAGTCCACCTCTCCCCCAAAGCACCCAAAAACCATCGCTAAAATATCTGTTATACCTGAAAAAAAAAGAACCGGATCCCGTCATTATCAACTTGGGCGGCACGACTGCGCATCTAACACCTCTCCTCTTAAACCCAACTGCATACCTACCACATCCGAAGTGTAGAAAAAGGCCATCGGCTAACATAACCTAGACGAGGAACAAGAAAACGCGCGTATCGGCTTGGAAATATTATACGAGCCGTTTCTCAGGATCGCAATAAACGTCGTTGCAAGCGCCTTTGGTCCATTAATATGCGCGCACGTTTCCTCAAGAGATCGAGAGGAAAATTTACCGGCCAATAAAAGCCGGCGTGCGCACGCGCGCTGCTTGAGATGCAGCGCGGGAAGCGTCAAAGCTCTCCGATTGCAGCGCTGGCTAATTAGGCGCTATCGTTCCCGGGGCACGTACACCTTAGCTGCCGCTTTTCGACGAAGCGCCGCGGATCTGGTGAGGTTTATAAGAGGGGGGATCGGACTCTTTTTTTTTATTGGTAGGTGGACGATATTGTTTGTTTGAGGTTGGGCGAGTGATACGGCGTGGGCAGTGTGTGTTTTTGGGTTTAAAGAAGTTTTTAATACGGTTGAGGAATTCATTGATGAAATTTGTTTGATGATTGAGAATGGAGAATCGCGATGGTATTATTTTTAGATGGTAAAACACGTGATTTGAGTTTATTGTAACAGCAATTTACATTCAATAAATTCATATAATAGCAAGTTACATTCACATCAGTAAAAAAACTTCAGCCATCGTAATCACTTGGGGGAACTATTACAATTACAATATGCAACGCTTATCATCCACCGAAGCTTCGATAAAGAATTTATAATATTTGCGGAAAAAATTTTTGAGAATCCATGCCTTGACGTGGATTGTATATCAACTATAGCCTCAAACTTTTCCATCTCGAAATTTATTGACAAGCTTAAAAGAAGACGTATCCGATCTGATCAAAGATACACCAAAGCTGACGCATGGCATTTAAATACCTACAAATTTCGCAAAACAGCAGGAAACAGAACCCACCAATCCAAAACCCCTCCCAATCTAAAACCTTTCAAATCCCCAAACTTTCTCACCACCCTCTATTCCATCCCACCAGATAAATAAAACGCCTCACTAATGCATCTTATCTCATCCACTAACTCCCTTCCTTCTTGCCTAAACCCCCATATATATCGCGAAAACAAATCCACTGGCGCCCGAGGGCCTATACATAAATTCGCATTGGTCATCGCTTTGCATTCCCACATCCAGCGGCGCTCTCGAATTATACATCCGCTGACACGTGTTTTTTTCCCCATAAACTCGCGATCGGCGAGAGAGCGAATAATCGCGGCAGATAGTCGATCTCCCGAGGCGATATTCGCGCCGGTTAATTGGCTGATTTGTCCGCGATGAGTTTATTTAGAGAAGTGTGGGATTCTCGCGCTCGAGATTAAGATCTTCTCGTGAAACCGGCGACCTTTCGTGGTATGTTAATAGCTAGCGGGATAGAAGCACCGATCGCTGGTTAGATCGCTGCGATCATTCCAGTTTTGTATTATAGTGGTATGTGTTTAATAAAATTTATATTTTACTAATAAAGTCGGTACTTTACGTACTTGCACAGAAAAACTATACATTTCATTCACGCTTTCTACCCATAAAATACCGTATAAACTAAGCCATTATCCTAGAAAAAAATCCACGTCATCGAGGAAGCCCTTTTATTGTTTCTACGCGCAGTCGCGATGCCGTGCAGCAGATAACGAAATGTCTTCATTCAGCCGACTCTCCGATACAAATTGCTTGTATTTCCCGCGGCGATTTCGTACGCGCCGGGAGAAATCACGACCGGCTTTTAGATACCGAGTATAAAATCGTGAAAAGAACGTTTTTATGCGCGAGTCAACATTTTTATGGCGTGTCTGATTCTCCATGTGTGTGTGCGTGGTTGTATATATAACCCGCCCGCGATATAAAGAAATTCTCGGGATACACGAGCGCCTGTGTACGCATAACGGAGTTGAATGTCTTTGAAAAAAAGTCGGATACGAAGTGTGGAATCAAGATAAAGTGTAATTTAAATTGACGCTTTTGTGAAATACGCATCGGTGGTCCTCGCTCGTTGCGCAATATTGTGGATTTGTGAGGAGATAATCTTGTTGACGGTCGGATTTGGGATTGGTTTAATTTGTAAATTTAGTTGCTAATGTTGTTTGTTAAGAGATCTGTATAATTAAACAAGTTTTTTACATACTTAGTTTAGCTTTAATACGGTATTTAGCAATTTTACAGTTCATGAATAATCCGGCAATCGCTTTTAACATCCGCAACCCAAAAAAAAAACAATGAAATTTTAAGATAATTATAATTTCCATAATAGATACTTTCATCCCATCCAATACACTCCCGAACTCTCGAGCGAACGCCACGAAGAAAACAATTACAGCCTCGCGGGCAACTTAAAATCAATAAAACCAATTAAGAGAACTCCGCGAAAAGCAATCAAAAGTAGCACCCGAAGATCCCGACTCTACGCACTTACTTCTTATCGTCCTCCAAGCAGCGAGCGGCGGCGGCTCTTTAATTCCTCGAAACAATCAGGGCCCCGCTCTCATCGCGATCGCGTCGTAACGAAACAACAAACGAATACACCGGCTCCCCTAACTTTTGATTGCGATTCCGCCATTTCCATAATCCAAAACGAGAGCGAATCAGCGCCATCGAAACGAGCCGTGCGTATATATACATAGAAAACCGCAATGAGCTTGGTCTGGCTGGATTTTCCAGTCGCGCTGTGTGTGTATAGGTTTGATTTTGTCTGCGCGTGGATCGCCCGAGGCTGAGATATAGAACAAGGGTTCGGTTAGGGAGGTTAGCATCTTATTTCGGTGTCGGTGCCGCGAGGCTCTGATGTTAGGCTTCTTTTGCTCGGCGCGGATTTTGGCGGTACGCACAAAGGGGTCTGGATTTGGGGATTGGGTATTGTGGTGGAGATATTTTTGAAAGTATCGTTTTTTGCTGATAGTGAAATTTTTTGGTTTTTAGGGGAATTGGAAATAAACTTTTCGAGTTAATCGCCAAAACAACTAACTTTTTTATTTTTCAATTTCAAAGTAATTTTGATAATTATTTTTAATTTAAAAGAGAAAATGAAATGGTTTGCTAATTGTTTAATTTTTCAAATTTATCTTTTTTGTTACTATTTTAATATATAATATCTTTGACCCAAATAGTAAGTATTAACATTCTATTTATTTTCGTTATACTATTTAACAGTAAAACAATGGAGCATTAAATGATAGAAACTAGGATAAGTAAATGAAAGTGCGTGCTCAGTTTCAAAAGCATTGGCTTCTGTTTAATTATTACGAAGTATATAACAAGAATATCCAGGCAAGCCGTGTAATATAAATTCATTCGATTTCATTTCAATTAAGTAATTGAGATTCAAAAATAAATTTCCTATTTGTAACCATCTCAACTTTCTATTAGTATAAACTTTGATACCATCAAAAAATATTAAAATAATAATAACCCTTACAATCACAAACCAAACATTAAAAAAAAACAAAGCAAATCAAAAAACAACTAACAAACCCTTCTACACCAAACCCGACAAAATAATCAAACTCAATCACACAACGAACGCCGCAACTCAATCGCACGTCCCCAACCCAAAAAAAACCGCACATAGAATAATACTCTCGGCGAGAGCGCGTTTGATGGCGCGCGTCCCAATTTTCGTCTCTCCACTCACGTACAAAGATCGGCCTATCTCGCCCTGGGCGCTACGCACGCTCCATATAACCCAGTTTCGCTGCGCGAAACATTTCGGCGTCCAAAGGAACCGCTCGCGATAAAGAACAAAAGAGTCGAAAAGAAGCGCACCAGCTGGCTTAATTGACGCGCGCTCGCGTTGTCCTTTTTTCCTCCAGCGGCGCGCGCGCGGCTTTTGTCTAGGCCTCTCTCTCGAGATTTATGGCAAAAGAGGCGCGCAATAGAGAAGAGGAAGGTCAGCCGCGGCCAGCTGGCGAAGGAGGATATATATACATGCGGCAGAGATAAAGGAGAAAAATGCGTGTGTATATATATATACACGCCAGAGCGCGGCGAGCTCTTTGAGAGCCAGAGCCACCTCAGCGGGGGTCGAGCCTGTCTGTGTGTGTGTGTGTGTACTGGGCGAAACCGCCACCTTCTTCAACTCTTCTTCTCGTCATCCTTCTTGCTCTGCGTACCTTTTTTCATTCGCTCTTGCCTCTCATTCTTCGGGCTCGGCCCTTTATTCAGCTTTGTTCGCGGCGAGGCCTTTCACTCTCTGTGCGCTCGCTCGAGCTTACGAGCGGCGTTTAGAGGCCGGATCGCTGACAACGATTAGCCCGGTTATTAACGTTTGCTTTCAATACGCTCAACCTACTCTTTTGACGGTGGGCCGTGAGCGAGGAGGCTGTGTGTTCCTTTTTTTGTGAGCTGGCTATGGAGAAGGTTGAGAGATAGATAGAGCTGTAAAGGAGATGGGGCATTTCGTGGATCGACCTAGTTTCGGCCATGAGAAAAAAGAAAGTTATTATGTTTTTTTTTGCTCGATAATTTTGATATGGAGGTGGTGTTTGGTTATGTGTGGGTTTATTGGTCGTTAGACGGAGTCGGCGCGTGTGTTGAGAAAGCAATTTGTGAGTAACTGTATTGTTATAAACATGGGTTAAAGTGCTTGCGTGTGAATGTTTGAGCGTTTTGATACAACGGTAATATTCATACGTAACGTGGTAACCAATAAAAATAAATAATATTCGGAACAAGGGTATTCACGTTTCAAAGAGACAATTTATTTAATATTGCTGGATACTAAATGTATAATCTGATGCAACAAGCACTGTAGGATATATAATAAATGAAAATTAATTTTAAAATATAGCCTTATACTTGTGAATGAGGTACCATTAAAAAATTAAAAGTAGTAACAAGGATTATCGAATTATTTTTTAGTAGTTTTATATAAGCTCATTATGAGAAAAATAACATAATTACTCCGAATTGATACATAACCTTCGTTGAAATCAGTATAATACTCATAATAATCCTCTTAAGAAATTCTAAACCCTTGATCATTGTGTTACGAAATCGCTTCCACTACCTAAATCTTCAAAAAATGATACAGACACAAAAGGGCAGCGCGTAAATATCGAATCCAGCAGTCGTTTAAAAAATGATTACATAGCCCGTAAAAATAAAGGACCTCCAATAAAAAACGTTAAAAAGAAAGCTCCCCCCACTTATAAATAACCTCTTCAACCTTAAACTGATCTCGAATGACCTGCTCTCTGGAAAATTGATAAAAACGCGCTTGGGAAAAACTTCGTAACCGTCACAAATCTTTCTCTTAAGAAGCCAAGGGAAAAATTCTCCCTCTTTCTTTTGAGCGAGGGATGGAAAAAAATATACCTCGATTTTTCGAATCTCGCACCCCACGCGCGCGCGCGTTACAACTCGCTCTATTTACGGCGTGAAAAAACGACTCGACGTAGCGAATCGAAAACGACGAATGCTCTGAGAATGCGCGTGGGGAGATAGAAAGATTGAAAAGAAAAGCGAAGCGAAGTAGAAAAGCTAGCGGGAGAATTGCTTCGCTGGAGCGGCTTGTCTGATAAGTGAGGTAACTTAAAAGTCAGTGCTTCAATCTGATGGAACTATAAATTAATTGGTAGAATTAGCGAACAGATTCTGAATAATTTTGGATATGTCCAAAGTTTTTGGACGAACAAGTAGAAAAGTGGTTTGAGAAAGTACAATTTTTTGTACATTCGTGCCTTAGCCTATCTCTTTGTAAATTTGAAAATCATATAATTTTGGATAAATGCTAAATATTTAAAATCATAGTAATTAAAAGTTTTGAGAAGAATGAATAAAATTTCACTTTTTAGTATACGTTTCTAGTTTATTGACTACACTGATTGCCCAAGTAAAAAAATCGTTATTAAAGTAAAAAAACATCGTTAATAAAGCTTGAAAATAAATTTTCACTTTTTTGAATTTAGAAAGTAGTGAAAGTAATATAAATATTATAAAAATGTTATTACTCTTTGAATTAACAATTACTTTTATTCAATATATAAACGAATGATAATATTAATAAAAGTATTTTTTTTTAAATTAGCGATTATTTATACATTTTATTGATTACTTTATTATTTTTAGTACTTTTTTCACTTTGAAATCGACGCTATATTTTAGCAAATTCAAAATTATAATAAAAATTCAGTCTTGCCTACGCTTGTTCTTAGTTTTTTTTTTCGGTTTTACTTCACCTGCTTGAAATCGTACCTTTAAATATTGCACCGACTTTAAAAAGGTTCTTATCGATTACTCATATTTTTTAGTGCTTTTCTGAAGGTCGTTTAATTTTTTCAAATTATTTTTTATTTCAGACTTTATAACTACATAGTTGTATTACCCGACTTTTATTTCTTTTATACATTATAAATTTCTGCCGTTCTGCACAGGTATAAAAGTCGGCCGAGGACAAAAGTGTTTAAAAAGAGAAATAATTTCAAAAATGAAAATTATAAATAAGAAAAAAATGAATTTCCGCATCCTTGCTAACAAGTATGATTTCACATCCCATTAACACATTCAATTCCCCTTGCACACCTGATTTCACATATTCATAACCACCTAACCCCTCACAATACCTTAACCCAAAACAAAGGCTCCCTCTCTCTCGCCCTCCCAAATCCCATGCGAATGAGTTTCCGGCCCTAGCAAAGAGGATCTCCGCGATTTTCAAGCTTCCCCGTACACGCAAGAAATATAACAGAGTCGCGAGTTTCGGCCGTAACTCGACACCTCAGGCTTTTCATGTAGGCGCGCGCGCGCTCTCTCCAGCGCTTTATCTCGCCGGCGCCGCCGCGTAATTAACGAGCGAGTCGCGCGCCATAAATCGGACGCGCCCGGCAAAACTTCTCTCCTCCCGGGAGATAGAGAAATTTTCCGACACAATTTTACGAGACGCGAAGAGAGAAAGGGCCTTTTGGAATGATGCCTGCTTTCAGCGGTGCGTCGGAATTAAGACGTTTCGAGAACGATCGTGATTTTCTCCTTGTCTTTTTTTTTAGAGATGCTACGGTGGGAAAATTTGGTTTAGTGGAGAGGTGTGTGTGTGGCTAACGGGCGTTAGGTTGACTGATGCTTTTTTTTACAACGGCATGGTGTGAGGTGTCGGCGTATTGGTTGCGTTCTGTTGGAAAAATTGGATACACCGATTTAATGAGCTTTTGACTTCTATGCCAAAGACAAATAGTTCAGAGATTAAGAAAGTTGTGTTGTAATATGTAATTCGTTGTTCGTAAAATAAAGAATCATAAAAAACTAGGGAAAGTTTAGTTTTATTTTTAGACATACTCTTAAAAAATTACAGATTAATTTTTATAGTTATAAAGTCGAAATAAACTGTTTCATTCATCGCAATTAAATAAAAAGCTTTCTAATAATCAGATCCTCAGCCTTTTGCGTTATTATAAATAGTAACTCATAATTAACAATTCCTTAAGCATTAATAGATATTTGTAAATGAAATTAAAATATTTTAACCAGCTTCATTCGAGTTTATTTAAACTCTATGTTAAGTGACATGATCATTACATTCGTGCAAAAACTGTAAAACGTCAAATATTAAATATTTGATAGCTGCATCAAGTATCCCCGTGTACAGATTTTTAAGACTAGTCTAGTACTAGTCTAATTTGGTATGATGATCTGATTTGACCTGTTATTAAATATGACCTACTGTCTTACAAATAATAATGCTTTATTTATATATAAAGTGACTTTGACTAGCAGTTTTTATATGATAAACAGTATGGTGTTAAAAATATTCTAAATAAAGAATATATAATAGAAACTTATTATTTAATTGATCTAAAATGTATTTATTAATAGTATGAAACAAATTAGGTAAATGGAAAAAACTTATTTTACAAAAATCAACGAATAGATAAAATAATTCTGAAATTTAAACTTTCATATTAAATTTTATATATTATTTTTATAACTATTTTTTTATTAATATTAAAGAGTTTCAATTGTGATGAAGCTTTATAAGTCTATCCTTGATCTACTACTAACCCTATGTATATAGAGAATTAGTTTTAAAAGAAAAAATCAATAAAATTAGAAAAAAATAAATTTTAAAACGGTTTAGCTCTTCGGAAAATATTTATAGTTTTAAAAATTATGAATATAATGATTTGATTTTCTAAAAATATTTAAAACAATTTACTTTAAAACTTAACATTTTGAAACTTAACAGTTCGAATAAGAAAATGATTAGCGATATTATGAATCCTATTAAAAGCAATCCAATCATTATATACAGAAATTTTACTTTCATTTCTAACGAGTAAAAACTTATTTTCTTTTTGTGCATGTTCATATAATAATCATAAAGAGTCATAGTTTTTTCATTTGTGTTGTTATAAACATGTGATTCCTTCGATACATACGTGCGAACATCCAATGTATAAATATTTTTTTCGTAATGATTTATTAAATCGGATTCGAACATTCGATTTATAACTTTATTAATTTTATGCGAATACGGTGAAAATTTAGGAAGCGGCAAACATTGTAGTTTTGTCAAAACTGGATCTTCTAAAGCAGTAAGAATCCATCCTTTTTGTGGATCCGAATACTTTTTTGACCAAGAATAAGCATCCCACTTATAAGCAGAGCCGAAATTAATTTCATTACGAACAAACAGCTGTACTGCATTATAAGTAAAATACGTTGTAGAATTCACTACAGTTACAGAATTTAAGACTTCCGAAAATCCTGCATCTTTTAAGAGAGTTTCCGTAATTTTAGGTATAACTAAAGAAATACCAGAATCAATTACATCTTGTATAGTTTTAAAATCATGAAACTTTATCCTCATAAAATTTATATTCACCAATTGCTCAAAAAGTTCAATCGAGAATATAGCTGATACCCAGATTAAGTATACAAATAGTATCTTTTCTCGAGTGTTCTGCGGTTTATAAGTAATAGAGATTCCAAGTAAAATCATTGTTATGTTACATATCTTTGAAAACGTAGGATATTGAAATAAATATCTAAATAGTATTAATATTGTAATAATAATAATAAGTATGCCAAATCCTATGATTAAATTCCATGGTACTACCATTTCATAGTAACCATAATGCTTTAATATGAAAAGTAGATGATAATTAGTTTTTGGTAAAAGAATATGTACATACGGTGCTAAACTTAATAAATTAGCATAACATAAAACAATATCAATTGAAGCATTATTTAATTTATGTGGCAAATGAGTCGAAAACTTTCTATTGCTACGTTCAATTTCGAATTTGTTCGTAAAATTTAATTTTTCAGATAATATCATTATTAAATTATAGTAAGCTCCCCAAAAAGAATCGTTTAAGTTTTTTAAATAATAATCTCGACTCGTCATAAACCAGGGAAAATCCTGAAGTGCGTATACGTTGAGAGTGTAGCCATGTAAGTTATTTAATTTTTCAGTAAAAAGTGTTACATTTTTCGAATATAATATTATTTCGTATTTATCATCAAATGGATTGTACTTATGGATTCGAATATTTTTGTCATTGTCTAAAGTCGGTATATGTAATGTATTCGAGTTGCTACTTTGAATAGCGATTTCTATAATAATGATATTTAAAAACTGTTGTAACCACAAATATTGAAATAAGTTTTTCAAGGGTTCTACAAAACAATCACTAAGCATAAAAATTATATAATAAGTTCGGGAAAATTCTGCTAATTTACTTATAGTTTCGTTGAATGCCTTAATAGTTTTGAGATTATAACCTTCAAGAAATAGAATATTTACCGCATTACGGTGTGAACTGAAAGAGTATACTTTTTTTCTAAGCAAATCTTGTTGCTTTCTAGAAATGAGTAATAATTTATCATTTACAACGTTTGATTTAATTTGACTAATAGTTTTTTGTATTATAAGCAGGTACGTGGATGAGATTTTTTTTAATGACGAACATGTTATAGTAACTTCTTTTATGTTCAATTGATCTATCATGTATTTGCCAATGTGATCAAACAAATTTGGCAAACGAAAGCAACTTATTTGAGAAAAATTAACAAATAAATACAATAGCACTAACATTAGTACTTTCAAGTTTAACTTTATGTATTGCTTTGATTTATTAGTAGGCATTGCCACAAATTTTAAAGAGTTTTAGTTGTTGAACTTTATAGGTCTGTCACAGGTCTGTTGCAATAGTATATCTAGGAAAATAGTTTTTAACGAAAAAATCAATAAAATAAAAAGTAATCATTTATTTAAACGGTTTAACTCTGTGAAAAATATTTATAATTTAAAAAAAAATATGTACGCAAGTAAGTATTGTACTTGAAGTAAGTTGTATACAAAGTTTCAGAAAAGTATCAGAATTCTGATACTACTATAGTAGTTAATTACTTCGAGTTTATAACTTGAAATTAAAAAAAATTAATTCTATGTAAGTTGTTTTCTGATCAATTCATTCAAACTGTATTAATTTTTTGAATGATATTTGCAATCAATTTTATCAATTGCTCAAGAAGACTATTCTTTAGATTTGATTAATTAATCATGATATTGGTTTTATTTGTAATTTTAAATATCTTTCACGAATAATCAATAATAATTTATTATTAAAAATTGTCTCGGATATTATTGAGAATGCAATCAATAATTGCTTTTATTGTTTCAACAACTTTTCTACACGTAACAAATAAGGACTATCCGTCAGTATTTTTATTCTTTGCTACAAAACTTTAAAAAATCATTCATCCAAATGACAACCAACTACTTTAGTAGATTCGCCGTATGAGAACAAGTAACGGTTTTACTAAAATCGAAAAACTACAAGCAATCTCTTCGTTTAACTGCGCTTTACCAATAATTTCAAATACATAAAATAACTGTAGACACGTCAGTCTCTTATTTTTTCCAAAATGTAATTACCCATCGCGCCATAAATAGCCAATCTTACGGTCGTAAAATAGCACTGCAACTATACGTAATACAACTACGCGTGAAAAAATTCAGTAGCAAAGCTCCAAGGATCTATTCGTCTCGGCGCGTGTCTCTGAAAATGTGGGACGCCGCAGCAGCAGCATAGCATACCTTCCATTTGCGCGCGATTTACCGTTTCGTGTGCGATGGGACCCACGTGCGGCACGGCACTTAAGTGTATAATGTATTATTGGACAATTTGCATTGCCTTGCAGCCGTGTATACTTTATACGGCAAGGCATTTTTATCAGTAGGAGTGCGACTCTGGCTTTTTATGGTGATGGTGAATTAGGAACAATGGAGAAAAGCTATTGTTCATTAGTAGGCGGATTCTTCGAAGTATAGAATAGCTTTAAATAGTGGTTTTTTAATCATTCCATTGCTGGATACTATTTATAAAACTATTCTTTTAAAAGGATTAAGATTTTGTTGATAATGCAAAAAGGTTGAGATTTTATATATCAATTGATAAATTGATTTAATATTTATTAGTATTACATATTTTTCATTAAAATATATTTCTGATAAATATATTCACCTAAAATATTATTCTGATCAATATCTTAAGTATTATTTGTGACACATATTAATGAATAGTTTTTATGTATTAATGAAATTTTAACATCACAATATGATTTGCGAAATCCAATCACAAATAGTTAAAAAATAAATTGTAATAATGATTTGCCACGCTATAAGTCCGTATTGTGCCAAAATTGTAAGTAATATTATAGTAAGACTGAACCAATATTGTAACAATGTTGTAGCAATACTGTAACAATATTGTGTTGATATCCTATCAATATTGTGTCAGTATTGCAGCAATTTTGTATCAATATCACTGTTATATTGTTTTAATATTCTGCAAGCAATATTGTAACGATATAGTAGCAATATCGTAACAATATTATGTTAATATTCGGTCAATATTGTGACAGGTATTGCAGTAATATTGAAATAATATTGTAGCAATTTTGTGTCAATATCGCAGTTATATTATTTTAATATTGTAGTAATATTGTAATAATATTGTAGCAATATCGTAACAATATTGTGTTGATATTCTCTCAATATTCTATTCTGACAGATATTGTAGCAATATTAAAATGATATTATAACAATATTGTAACAAAATTGTCTTAATATTCTGTCAATATTTCGTCAGTATTGTAGCAATATTGTGTCAATATTGTATTCTTATTATTTTAATATTGTAACATTGTATTAATACTTTGCTACAATATTAGGAAATAATTGTTACAATATTAAAATAATATAACTAAAATATTGACAGAATATTAACACAATATTATTAAAATATTGGCACAATGTTGCCAAAATATTACTACAATATTGAGACAATATGGACACAATATTAATGTAGTATTTTGTATAACATTTCTAAAATATTGTTAAAACATTAGTGCCATTTTACAAAATTTTTGCTACTGAACATATACCATAGTGATTTTTGTCATTGCAATAGTGCACTAGTATTTTAGCAATGTTATTATACCGTTTGTATTATATATTTTTATAACATTGTTAATATTATGTTATTGCAATATGTATAAAATATTGCTCAGACAAATAATTATTTCAGTAAAGGTACAATATTGTTAGTATTATAGTATTACCTTAATATTAATTGGGTAGTAATTAGTGCAATTCAATTACTAAAAGATTGTATAATTTTGACTATTAGTGCTGGATTGCAAAATTTCAAATATATAAACTAAGATACTAGGTAAATTTATGTCATGCTTTATGAATCGTTTTTAACAAAGTTTACCCTTCGCACAATATCAATCCAGTATTCAAAACTTCGGGACTGACGTCCCCACTTTTCAGATTCGTATTTACCCACTCAAGCGCGCAAATAATCGTACGAACATCATCCCGATAAAATTTACATAATTTCCTATAGCTCCAGCAAAGAAAAAACTAAAGTCCCTTACCCAAACCTACACCTAAACACGCACCCAGGCTCCAACCCTCCGAGACTCTCCTCCATCCGTCTTCGTATATTCAATTTTCCGATTTAATCCGAGCGACGCAGAAGGACAGAGCCCTGGAAATTGGACTCGGCAAACGGCCGCGTACCGTCAAGCTCCCTTGGAAATTCCAGTGCCGAGTTTACACGCTGCATTTGCGTAGGCAAGAGCTGTATTCACATAGGGAGGAGTAATTTCACCGACGCACTAACGATAACACACTTCCCATCGACGCGCCGTCAACCAGGCAGCCTCCCAGACTCGATTTTCCAAAGCGAAGGAGTCTGAGCGTATATTGTGAGGTAAGTATGAGCAAGTCGGAAGTGAACCTTGACAAGTGGCAAGGAAATATTAAAAGGCTGGAGAACGAGTATATACGTGAAGTGATCTATGCAAGGACGAATCGATAACGAAATTCTCGGAGTATGATGGAATTAGATGTAGGGAAGATCGAACGAGAGGCTTTTCGAGGGTATGCGTTATATGAAAATTCCGCTCAACGGATTTCACAAGATGGTGAAAAGTATAATTATATGCAGGAAGATACGAACGAGAGCATATATTGCGAAATAGTAAATTTTTCCGTTCCGATCTCGATGGATGAAGGTGATTTTTTCAACTCTCCAGCATGCATTTTAGAAGTTTATTGAAACTTCATTAAGTAATCTCTAAAACTTATGGAAAATAACTTTATCGAAACACTTAACAACAAAAACCATTCGAAAAAGCGCAACCCTCAGGTACATTCTAGTAACTTTGCCTTGCCAAACCAAACAAAAAGCCATCCGCCACTACCCAATTAAGATAAAGCCGCACTCTAGACACCCCCACTTTAAGCAAGCGCACGTGCAAATAGCAATTTCGGCAGAAAACGTCAGCTCCCGTAAAAAAGGCGATCTTTCGGCCGACTGCAGCCTCGTTTCTCCCTGCACTTTTGCACTGCTCCGCGCGTTTCCGTATAGTAGAAGCAAACGGCCTACCTCGGGTGCCATACACTCAAGTATGTATGTACGACGCGGCAGAACGAGAGAACTACCCTCTCTGCGAGTGAGATATGGATCTTCCAGCTCGTTGGCCCCCCTGGTCTAGCCAACGGGAGGGAGACGATGCATGTATATGGGCTACGTTAAGGTCAGCGTCGCGCTACGCCGGAGATGTATGGCCACGATCGGCGAGGCGCGACCTGTATATGCAACGATCGGCCGGATTGGTAAATGGGGTATGATTGATGTTGAGCTAGGTGATTTTTTTAATTGTTGGAAATTCGTGCATTTAGTTGTATTCGCGGAGAAATCTGAAGCATTACTAAAGTTTATATACATAAAGTTTCGCGAGCTTCACAAAGGGCATATAGATACGATGTGCGAGTGTATACAATCGCATCAAAATTCACACCACAGTTGCAACGTCAAACCGTACAGAGTAAAACTTTGTTTCAACGAATTTCCCTCGCGCCCTCGAGATTTTCCAAAAAGAATTAACGATTCAGCGGCGTTCCGCGGAAACCATACACACATTCCCCCAAACTTTCCTACGCGATTTTTCGCCAAACAATGAATAACCGCGGAACTAGCGGCAAGCTTCGTCATCCCGAAATTTTCAAACCAAGCCACATATAATACACTCTAGAGCTCGTTATTACACGCGACCGCAGAAGCAAACCCCATGACGTCCCCCCGCGCGTTATTAATCGCTCAGGAATTCTCCACCATACGTGCATGTACTCATGTGTACGTACGTACATTCGAGGGGCGCAACTCTGACGTTTTGTTGCGGCGCACGCGAGACAAGAGGACGGAAGGGCTGTCCGAGGCTTCGTGGGTACGCGACAACCTTTTGGCCAGAGTCGCGCGCGAGGCCCAATTATTTCAATGCAAAGCGCGGAATTTCGACTTTTTAATGAGGTTGACGGTTATTTTCGGTTCGAGGGGTGAGCTTTTTTCGAGAGGGAGTTTTTGTCCTGGCGACGGAAGCGGCTGAGAGAGCTGGTGGAGTGGATGAATCGCTGGAATTGTAATGTGGGTTTCGTAGACTAGTTACGGTTCTGGGAAACAAAAGGTAGGGTTGGTTATACGACGTACAAATTTATTAGATTTGGAATTAGTTTTATTTTTGTTTGTAAATTGAAAGTCGGTAGAATAATTGTGAAACTTACTTAGGTAAGTCGATTATAATCATATAATTTATTTATGAATGTCTCGAGTTTCTCTTACGATAAAGAGCATAATGCATGTCAGTAAAATACACGTTTCTGGCTTTATTCAAAGACAATAACATAATTTTTTTTATATTTGTGTTCTTCATTTTCAGAACTAATCACATTTCCGAGTATTACAAAACTCAGACTTAAAATCCACCGCCTTATTTTATCAATTACAACAATCTAAAACTAAAATAATTCAATTTCAACCGGTCTCTCATATCACCTCAGCCCTCTAATCCAATACACCACCAACCTTCCTTCTCTCCTCCAAAAAGCAGAAAATCCAAATCCACCCTTCTCCTCCAGCCCCAGCTCCATAAAACTGGCTCTAATTACGAACGCGCTTCAGCGCAAGCTGCGCTCTCTCCCGCGCGCTAATTATCATTTTACGAGGGCTGATAATAATGCCGATTGCCACCGGACTGAATTCACGGGCCAGCAACCTGCGTTCTCTCATCCCACCCTCTCTCTCTCTCCATGTGTGTGTCATAACGGAAAGCGTCACGCTCGAATCCAAATCAGTCCTCTCTCGGCCATAAGCGAACTTAACGTCATAATCGCTCAGCGCAATAATGACGTTCAGCTCCCTCCGACGCTGGGAGCGTGTAACGACTCGCATCATCGCGCGCGCGCCGCTCGGCGTTATATATCCATCCTATGCAGAGCGCGCGCGCGCGCGCGCTGCCTGCGTATAATGCGCGATCCATCGGTCCGTGAATTGCGCGCGAAACGACTCCAATTATCCAAATGAGCGTCCCTGAAAGCTGCTGCTACTGCCAGGGGATGCGACAGCGGAGAAGCTCCTCCCTCTGCTAGGCTCGCACTCTGCCTGATGCGATATTGATTTCGCATTATCAGTGAGAGCACCTTCGGAGGAGAGAGGATCTCGCACTGAGAGCCGTTATAGAGCACACCTTGGGAGTGTTGAGAGGACTGGCTGGCTGGGGGATGAATATAGTGGAATTTTTCAGAGCGGTGAGGTTTGTAATTGGAAATATCCTGGGAGCGTTTGGCTCGCATTTTGTGAATTCCGGGATGGGGAAGATGTTTTCGATTTCGAATTTTTAGAGGAGCTGTAGATTGGATATTTTGATGGAGATGTATTCGGTTATATGTTGTGTGACTCAAGTTCGAATTGGATAAGAGGAATTTTTTTAATCTGTAAGAATTTACAAAAGTCTATAGAAAAATAGATTGCTGATATAGATTGACTACGGTAACTAGGCGAGATTTTTATTTTTACATTATTACGTAAAATTACATGCAATAAGTTCATTTAAGCTCAATCTTAATTTAAGAACTAAAAGAGCATGGCTATGGCTAAGTCAGAAATTATTCTTTAGCCGTTTTCGTAACTGCCTAACCCCGTTAAATGTTTTTAATTTGTTAAACCCGAAGTTTTCTTAGCGGGACAAAAGTGACTATATTTTTGCACATTTTACTTTAAAATAGTCCAATTCAGGGATTCCCATAGATTCTTTTGGTTAAAAATGCCTGACAGAATGATTTTAAAAGTAGATCCGAAAAAACGAGTTTAAAAGTGAACTGCTGCATAGAAATGTACTTGGAAAGCCACAAATTCTTCGTATAAATCATTAAAAATAAGATCCAACAGTCAGAATTGGAAAAAATTTGGTACACGTTTTTTTCGATGAATAAGAATAAAACAAATATAAAATATATAATGTATTATGCACATTGCTTTGTTGGGCGTCAAAGAATACGAATGACTAAAATTATAAAATTAATAAATTAACGAGAACTTCTAGGTCCCATATGGAACAGGTTAAATACTTAGATAAAAAATCATCTTTTTAATTTTTTCGTCAAAAAGCAATATGCTGACTACTCGCCAATTAAATTTTCGGTTAAACTTCAAATATAAGCTCTCTTAATCTTTAAGGTCTCTTACCTCCCAGAAAGCATCTCGGTGCTCACCGAATCATTTATTAAGCGACCGAGCGCGAGAATAGGTCCATAAGCAATTCGAGCTCGCTCGCGGCTCGCTGTAATGATTATCTAATGAAACGCCTCGTTGAAATAATAACTCGGAAATTCCCCTCTAGCCCTCCCCCTAGACCAGCTCGTTCGAGAGTCTTATATATATAGCAGGACAAATTGAAACGCCATCGAAGATATTGCAATGTGACTTCTCTCTCCTTCCCTCTCTCTCTCTCTCGCTCTCTCCGCGAGTCTTTTCACTCGACTTGCCAGCAGATTAATTCCTCTCTCACCCGGTGGCGGCTGCAAGTGCAAGATTGCGGACGAGCCGGAAACGACGCCATAATTGCTCGTCCCTTATTCCTTTTCTCTTTCCCGCTCGTTCTCTCTCGCACTCACTCTCTTTCTAGCGCGCGCTCTCTATCCTGAGTTCACCCCTTTCAGGTTATGGGGGCATTAATGGAGGCAGAGGAGGAGGCAGCCTCGTTTTCTCGCATTAAACGCGCGTCTTGCGTCTTAACGCTCGACTGGTCGCCGATAGGAAGCTTCGAGAAAGAGAGAAAGAGATGGAGATAGAGAGCGAGAGAAAGATGAAAAGAGAAAGAGAATTCATCAAGCTGCCGTTTTCGTTTTCCACGTAGAGCGCACGTGCCTCTCGAGTTATGGAGTTTCGTGGGAGGAGAGAATACGTGAATGAAAGTTTTTGCGCGGAAGGTCTTGCTGATGGGTTACGCGAATTAAAAGAGGCATTCAATACTGATTTTAAAGTTTTGGCAAAATGAATTAAGGCTTGATTTACAGGTGCAGGAGAACGTACACGTATTTTTAAAGTACTGCTGAAGCTTTCAAATTGCGGGATTTACAAAAATTATTTGCTTTTGAAGTCTGGTTTTGAATTTTTTAATTCGACTCTATTATGCGATTCTTGTGTACAAGTACTTATAGGTAATTCAAAAGGAACTGTTCGAAATTAGCTGGAAATTTTGGAGACTTGATGTCTATACATGAGAAATGTACGATGTGCTTTTGAGTTTTGAAATAAGTTAAGGAAGTCGAGAATTTCAACTAATTGCCCCTCGTGTAAGAAAGTTCGGCAGTTTCAAAAATATTTACGAAGGAATTCTGAGGCCTTTTAAACTTTGGTATTTTCAGATATACTCTATCAGGGAATTCTAACATAATTTATAACCTCTACAAATAATTAAGTTTAAAGTACTAATAGTAGATTTTGATACGGGTAGAAAAGTTAATAATGTACTACATGAGGTATTTTTCGTCCTTATAAAAAAGGAAGAAAAGTCGAACGAGGTAAAATTAACACGTACATAAGTATCGAATACGATTTTTATGGAAATTTATTTAAAGAAACGTGATATTTTTAATTCTATCCAAATTTACCCAACAGAAAACCGATCAAAATATATTGTTAATCATCGGAAAATTTATTTTCTTGGTTGACGTCGACATAATTTTGTAATTAAAAACATAAATAGCCAAGATAAGAATGACTTAAAAATAGATTCCAATTTCTAAATAAAACGAAAAACTTTTTTTTATAAATGTTTATCATATTTAAAGATGCAAAAGATAAATGGCCAGCATTTGCACTGAGATATTAGCCATTTTCTAGGTTGTTAAGCTTAAGCCATTCTTAACTAATATGCGAGTAATGAAAATGGGGCGCTATAAAATCATGCTTAAAAAAGTGCGGAAACAAATCTCTACTAATTCTCAGTAATAACCAAAATAAGCTAAACAAATACGATTTGGACCAAGAAACATCAAAAATAATCAAAATCACTTTGCAGACAAATAAAAAAATCCATTTTTCTGGGCCATTCTACTCACCTATACATATTTCATTTTACACCAGTAAACACCAATACTCGCCGCAAAAATCAAAACTGCCTTCTCCATCGTTCCCACCACCCCACCCCCCAACCTGGCCCCCAGACTCGCAATTAATATTTCTCTGTCCTGCATCGTCGAATTTAAATTTCACGACACCCAGGCGCGCGCGCGGGCATCGCGATCCTCTCAAGTTATGCGTCCGCGTCACGAATTAATATAAATGAACAGGCCCTTTTCTCTCTCTTCCTCTCCGGCGGCCAATTATCGTTCACGCAATCGCAAGGCACGCCGGGGCCTCGCTCAGCGGTGATTTTCAATTAAAAGCGCGACCGGCGCCGGAAGATATACGAAAGGTGTCGGTGCGCCGGCGTAATCGCATTAAGAATATCGGCTGCGGCTGTGCGCGGAATCAAGTCGTAAAAAGAAGCTGGCCGTCGTAAATTTATCAGACGGGAGCGTGGAGGCAGAAGCGAGCTTTGGGTGTGTGTGCGACGGACGCACGGAAATATTGTTATTAGTGCGTCGGGAGAGATTTTGGGGGGAGATTGAGTTACCGATTCGCGGGCGGGCTTTATGATATGCGTATGATTTGCGGAGGACTTGTGATGGGATGGTTGTTGGGGTTCTCTATATTGAGTGACTTTTTTAGCGTATGTTTTGTTTGTATTAATTGTTTTATGTATGGGTTAATAATTTGTAATCAAGCTATTATTTTAATAATAATCATTAACGACTTATCTTTGATAATTATTAGTAAAGATTTCGAAAGTCACTGTAGAAGAAAAGATAATTATTATAGCTCGTAAACATTTTTAATTACATCCATATTTTCCATAGATTGAAATCAATTTCAAATATTATTTCAGGATCCCCCCAAAAAAATCCAAAACACCAACGTCGCAATACAACTTCTTACTCAAAAAGGCCCTCCCGAACGAATAAAGCACCGCCCAGGCGCGCGTGTGCAAATGCATTAAATTTCTTACCAAAAATAAGACCAGCAAAAAAAAAAGAAGCACCAGCCACGTCAAGGATGGAGAGGGTTAATTACGAAATGATCGCGCACGGCAGCAGGAAACTCGGTAGAGGAGAGAAACCGCATTGCGAGCGCGCGCGCGCGATGTGAAATCGGTATACACACTTGCGATCTGCGCCAAAGGCGGCGGCTTCTCTCTCTCCCTCCCTGCTTCATCCCACTTCTGCGCGGGCTAATAATGTGGGTTTCTTGTCCCGGCGCAGCGAGAATGCAAATTATTCAAGTTGAATAATATTCAGCTGCTGCTCGCACGCGCGTGCGAGTATTATCGCCGGCGTCTCTCTTTTGCTCGGGTACTGCTGCGCCGGCTTATTATGGCAGGGGCTTTGCGTTATTATCGGAACTTTTGATATAGAGGAGCTGCTCTGGGGGGCTGGGATGGGCGTTGGTTTGCTGCTTTTGGTTGTGATTCTGTAATTTTTGGAATTGATGCGGATCGGTGCGTTCGTTGCGTGCGAAAGTTGTAGCGATTTTCTGTAGTAGGTGATTGTGATTGGAGATCGGTAATTTTGTACTATTGCAATTGTTTTTAATAAAGTCTGATATCTTTGGGTAAATTTAATAAAAAGATTATTAAAGTGTCTCGCTAAATCAAAAATTACTGTTCGTGTTTGTTAATTAATAATTTTTCAGTTCAATTTCACTTTTTTGGAATTCTAACCATATGGTTGTACATCTTTCGTAAAGACCTCTGACTTTCATTGTAACAAGTTTTCACCAGAGATTTTGTTTCAGAAATATAAAAAGTTATTTCTTTTCAACAATAAATTATTCCTAGAAAAATATTTTACATCTACAATTCGAATTATTTTTCTGAGATTATAACAAATACCTTTCCAGATTGCATCCTCAAGTCACTTATTCCCTAATCTCAATCCATCCCGCGCTCCAATCAAAACAAATCGATCTAATCACCCAGAATCTCGTTACCAAACAATCCCAAACCCTCGCTCCTCAAAGCCCAAAAAATCTCTCCAGTCCGCACTTCACACTTCGAAATTACCTCTCCCCAGCGCGCAACCCCGCAAATCCCGAAGCTACCTCTCACCAATCACCTCGTATACACCATTGCGGTTCGCCAATATCTCGCTCCTCGTTGCTCCTCGAAACCCTCTCGCAACACGCTCGCATCGAGGATTAATTCCGAATCCTTGGCCTCGGCTTCTCGCTTTCCTTTTTCCTCGCGCTCGAGCGAGCGATCACAATCGAAAAAAAGACGGCGGGAGGGGGAGTCGAAATTGCCGGTGCGCTCGGGGGCCGGCGTATAAATCATAAATCGATGTATATGCATCGCGCGCGCGCGAGCCCGTTAATGGCCGATCTTCCGTGCAAACACGAGCGAGAGTTATGGGGCCGGAGCGAGAAGAAATTTCGGAGCGTCATTATGCCCGCAACGCGTAACACACCGCGCGGTAATTACCTTGATTATACTCGCACGCAGCCGAGGGATTTTCGCGTCGAGCGAGCTTATTTGTTCGCCTAGACAATGCGGAGAGATGCTCCAGCCGTGATAAAAACAGCTGGCACTGTGATAAGTCTATCGAAATCGAAAACGAGCGGCTCGATCGGCTCCGACAACGATCAGCCAACAAAGCAAATCGAGATCGATACATAAACTCCACGCAACGTATAACCGCAATAATCAGCGCCGACTCCGGCTCGCTACCGTCTCCTCAGCCTCTCGATAAATCCACTCTCACCCACGTGTATGCACATCCCGATCGGCAAAAGAGAAACGCGTCCCACGGCGATCGGCCTCCCCTTAAATCAGACTCGAGCGCGATCGAATCGCGCGGCGCGTGCATCAACCGGAAGCGATAGTATATAACTCCGCGCGCGATCGTCTTGCCAGATGCGGGGTCTAATTGATTTCTGCCGAGGGAGCTGCGGAGCAGAAGCGAACTCCCACGCGCGGCGGAGCGCGCGGCCTACATTTGAGAAATGTCAAAACAGGATAGCGGAGCTGGGGTTAGAGTGTGGGGGGTTTGCTTTGCATGCGAGCTGCTGATGCAATTGGGATTGATAAACTGGTGGGTTTGTGGCTTTTGTTATAAGGAGAGATGGTTTTCTGTGATTGTGAGCGACGGTTTGTTTGTGCGATTTTTTGAGGAGAATTAGAAAGTGGACAGATTTTAGATGGAGGTGGTTTAGTGTATAAGATGGATAGTATTGCAAGGATGGCTGTAATCTGAGAATGCAAATCTGATGAATGTAGAAACTGGACTTTTCCTTTATTGTACTTGATATTAGAATGAAAATGTAAATTTTATGCTACCTATTAGTATTTCTAATTTATCGAAAGATCAAATGAAAAAATCTATAAATATCCTTAACCAAAAAATAACAAACATACTATTTAGGAAAAATAATGACTCGGTTGATCACTGCGAACCAAAGATTTATTTATGCCGACGTTTCTCCTATAACATACTATTTCTCCTAATATCACTCTCCGTAATTCTCCATCGTCCTAATCAACCACCTCCTTATCCCACTTCTTCCACCCATCCCACCTCCCACCACATACCCAAAAAATCCACAACGCGACCTCCTCGCAACTCTACATCTCTCCACTCTTTACCCACATACATACCACGGGTGGGCAGCAGCGAGAAACGCGTGCGCGACACAACCAGCCATTTGTCTCCGAGTCTACACACGGACTCTCGAACGCGGTTAATCAATCTCCGCGCAAGGAAGGAAACTCGTGCGTGACTATACTCGGCGTGGCGTATAGCCTTTATCAACGCAAAAAATCGCCCGTGAATATTCATAACACCCGCTGAGCGAATTTCGTGTCGCGATTTGTCTTGGGCCGAGCCGATGGATGCTTTGTCTTTGCCTGAAATTTCTGAGGAATGCGATCGATGAGGTTGCGACTGGATGGTAATGCTGGGAATTGTTGATCCGGATTGACGGAGATGGAACGAGTGTGTTGTGAAATTTCGGAATGGTGTCGCTTGTTTTGACAGCTGGGATAAATTGGGCATGTGTACCCGTTTAGTTTTTAATGGGATAATTAAATGTATTTTTACTTCTGTATCTCAATTATAGCTTTTTTATGATAATATAGATGGAAGAAAAAATTGAAGTTGCGCAATGGCCCGTATCATAAACCGGCGCGGATTCATTAAGACCGTTTCCTTTGCTCCAGTTAACGAAAAAACCGGCGAGAAATTCAAATTAAATCTCAATTTAATTGCACCCCACTGACAAAACTGACTCTACGTCTTGTACGCAATATTTCATTCTAATTTAAAAAATCCAATTCTGCGTCACATCACTCCCGACACCAGCCTTCAGAAAAACCCACAATCTCAATACGAACCGCTCTAATAAAGTTAACTCCAGCACTAATCTGATACTACAAAAGGGCGCACGCTTTGCAAATTCATTGCACAATTACACGGGACGTCTGAAAAATTCACCCCGCGCGAGAGCCTCGCAATGAATGATGCGCGCTTACGGATTCAGGCTACATAAATAAACGCCGGGAAGATCGTACGATTAGCCGCGTGTATGTACCTTTTCAGCGACGCGCGCGTGTGTATATATACAGCTGCGTTATTTCTTTCCCGTATGTGTGTACATTAAGTCGGCGACTGCTCGGGCTCGTTTGCTGCCAAGGTGTTGCATAAAATGTACGAAACACGCGGCGGAACAATTAAATCGTAGCTCAAAACGTTGGAGTCCTGAGATTTATAACTGCGAGCTGCAAGTACTGTTTCGGCTCTGTTACGGCTTAATTTCGCGACTTTCGTGTGAGTGTGCGAGCTGGTAACGAGCCTGGAGGTTGAGTGTTTCTTTATTTGTGGAGTCGAAATGTTGTGGAAGGACAAAACACACTTTTTTTCTACTTGACTGCTGAATCTTGTAGAGTTTAAATGTTAAAAGGTGAATAATTAAAGTAAAAAACAATTCTTTTATGATTCAAAATCGCGTAGCTCACAAAGACAAAGTATCGTTAAACAAACTGCCACGGCAATTATCCTCGACAAACGCAGCCTTACACACTCCTACATTAACCTTCAACCAGACACGCGACACGAAAACGTCAAGGCTCATTCACTTTTAACATTTCCAGATCCTCTCTTAAAACTCTCGCGTCCTTTACCATCAACATCCATCCCTACATGTACGCGAAGTTAATCCTCCGGCGCCAGTTTCGCAGAGCCAATCGCGCTCTACCGCGAAATTCATGCTCCTATATACGCTCGCTCGCTCCGAATCGTCTCGTTTTCTCATTCTCCCCGCGTACTTAGCCCCCCCACGCTCGTGTGGGAGAAGAATTTCAATTAGTATTTCTGTGGAAAAGTAATTTAGATTAGTTTTTCCGTTAAGATTACAGCGCTCGCGGAATCCGATCAGATAGCCGGGGTCGCCTTCATTGTATTTCATTAATTAAAAGTGTACACAATGCGCCGCGCATTTTTATATTCACGAATTTCAGATAACACCTGGCGCTCGTACCTACATACGCGCTGCTCCGATCCCCCCCCTCCTCTTACGATTAAAACGTAAAGCGTAATTTAATTAACGATCGCTCGTTAAGGCGCTCCGGCGTTTATCAGATTTTTTCATGCAAATAAAGCGAAAGGACGAAAAGTGCAAGCGTTAGCTAAAAGTCGTTTAAAAGTCGCTGTACGTTAGACTGGAAAGGAGTAAATCAGTCGCGCATAGAAGCGAGCTGTTTCGATCAATTAGGGAAGCGGTATGATGTGTGTTAGTGTGTGGGGCAATCACTGGGATTACAGTTGGACTTGGGAGCCGTAAAACTGAGCTACCGGGAGCAGTTTTCGTATGATGGATGGCGCGTCAGGATCGCTTTCTTTCGGGAGTAGACGGAGTGAATGCTTAGACAAGTGCTTCTGAAGTTTTAGAGGTCGATTTGGGAGGGGGGTGAGAGTTTTTTGTCGAGTGGGGAATTTTTATGAAAAGTTGTTTATGGAGGATTCTGGATTGGAGATTTTGAGAGATTCTTGGTTGAAGTGTTTTTGTTGAGTTGTAATATTCTGTCCTAGATTTTTAAAAATTGATTAATATTAAATGAACCCTGGTAAAAAATTAACCAGAATTTGGTCAGGTACGTTATTTAGTTTAGCCGTATTTATAGTTAGATTCTGGTTAATTTTCTACTAGGAAAATGTTAAAAAAAAACTTTAAATAAGTATTCAAGGACAACGAATCGTAATGGTCTAGGTGACCTTAGGGTCACCTTCAAAATCACATCAATCGAGATATTACATTTATTTAACTAAAGATTTTTACAAACACAATATTTAAAATGAGAATTTTATACAAGAAAGCATTAACTTTTTACCATTCACTTTAACAAATTGCCATCGCAAACCGAAATAATACAGTCTAATTCCTCTCGTCCGACTTTAAACGACGCTCATTAGCCGCGAATCGCCGATAATAAAAAAATATTGATAAAGGCGATCAACGTAACAAATGAGAGACACAAAAGTCCCGGCTCTCCAGCTCCACAATGCGCGGATCCCCGACTGTTAACGTACCGTTTCATCGAATCGCCGATACGTACACTAAACCCACTTCCCATACATCAATGACACCCGTCCATTCGTTTAATTGCGCCTCGTTAAAAAGAGAAGCAAAAGAAAAACAAAGAGAAAGAAGGCAAGAACCGCTCGAGGATTGAGGCGAAGCTCGCCCAATTCCTCTCGAGCTTGACCATTAAATTTACATAAGAGCCTTTAAAGAATCGGCCGAGGGCCGCGATAATTAATAGTCCTCGGAATTTTGATTGACGAGAACGAAATTTGGCGTGCAGCGTGCGAAGAAACGCGCGCGAGCGCGCTCAGGTACGTTAAAAAATTTCCCGTCCTATGCTCTCCAGCTGCGCTCACGAGAGCCTCATATCGGCCGTCTTCATCAATCATTTCGAATGTATAACGCTCGCGCCTCTCGCGAAGCTGTATATATATATACCTGAGAGTGTGTGTGTCTGTGTGTACACGTGAGCTGGAGACTGAGCTCACTTTGTCTTGACATCTGTCAAGGGGGGCCCTGGGTATTGTTCGGCCTTTTATTTTCATCGCCCGGCTCTTTCGTGACGAGGCGGCGGGAATTTAACCTTTGAAATGGATAAAGAGCGCGAGAAGAGCAGCGAGCTGGAAGTGTGAAAGATTGAGATAAGTAGGAGAATGGAGGGAGGGAAGGTGTAATCTGGAAATCATCGTTTTCAAGGAGTGAGCTGGTGGCATGGGGTGGATGATAGTTGGTAAACAAAAAGTTTAGCCTGAACTTGACGATGTGCTGCTAAATTTGGGGTGAATCTTGTATTTTATCCATTAGAGTTAAAGTTTTGCATTCTGTGTTAGGAGTTTTTTTAAGCTTGTAATTAAAATAGTTTAATGGGCAAAGGCATTTATAAATCAATCGGGAGCTATCTTGATTTAGCTTCGAGCATAATTCACTTCTTGCTGACAATTAATGTTACTAATAGTCCATGCGCTCTATTTACATTTCAAATTTTTTATTAATTAAAAGTTCTTACAATGCTACTTGAAAAAGTACTCATTTTATAATCAGCGTTCGTGCAGCAGCAAATCTACATAATGGTGTGCGTCTATTATTATTATTAATTGATTTTAAATTGACTTCTGAAAAATAATTTTTAGAATATATTTAAACAAAAAATAATTAATATTTTTAATATGAATTAATTAGAAATTCAGAGTCAACGTTTAAAGTTCGAATCAGATCATTTGTATAATTGAAATTCTTCAGATTTATTATTTCATTTAAGACTTAACATTCAAAACTTAAAATATTTCATTTATTTTAAAGCTCAAAGTCATATCAAATAAGATAACGTAAAAAATGAAATTATCATAAAAATGTATTATATATATATATATTTGATTAAATAAATTTTAATTAATTTTACAACTCTATTTTTTAATTCGCTATTAAATTCCAAGGTAAAAAGCTGCAAATAAATTAAAAGCCCTATTTTTTAATTCATAATCAACTCATTACATCGTATCATTATTCTTCGTAATGTTACTACTGTAAAATTTAGTGCTTAATTAATCGCCTTTCCTTCCATTTATAAATGACTTTTTTCGATAGCGGCAAAGGAAAAAAATGAATGGAATCTAAAGTGACAGTATTTGACCTGTTCATCAGATAAGAGATTGATTAATGAATAAACGCAGTTTTATCTCGTACCCCCAGGATTATTCAATTTGTATACAAAAACGTACTCATACGTACATAAATAAATCATTCCCAACGTAACATCTGCATTTCACGATTCCCCTTAATTTTCTAACATTAAAATACAATCAAGCCACAACTAAAGCCGCCAAACCCGTAAAACACTGCACACCTCCACACAAACATCGCAAACACACTCGACATTCTAAAACAAGCCTGAAAATTCCTCTTGCAAAGCCACCGACACTTGATGATTCAATATTTGCCCAGAGCTTCATGAACGAAAGACACAGCCGCGCGGCTGGTATATACCCATAGAGAAAACGATCGCCATTAGTCAATATCACCGCGCTGCTGGACCACGTCCGTATACATACACACGGCAGCGGTCCCCCTCTAATGGCCCTAATGATCGAGTGCTCGTGTTACGCGCTCTCTATAATACATACGCTGCGCATGTAGCGCGCCGAGGATGACGAATGTTAGCCGCGGCCAACCTGTGTTTCCTGCTCTTCTTCCTTTTTTCCATCGGCTCGTCTCTCCTTTTGGAGACCGGCGCGCGAGAGGCTGATCTCTTGATCGTCGTACGCTGGAGGAATGCAGCTTGCTTGAGAATGAAGGCGCGAAGTGAAAGGTGGAAGCGTTATCGTACTCTTGGGGGGAATGGTAAAAGGGTGAATGGGAGGTTGAGAGTGGACATACAAAGGGAGGCGGCCTGTTGAAGGGAGAGAGATTGATTTGAGGGCTTTTCGTTTGACACGGATAATTGTGGGAAGACGCGTTTTGATATGTTGTAAGTGAGGTTGGTTCATTGTTGGGGAGTTTGGGTAGGTTTCTGCGGTGGTGGATTGTGGGCGAGGTGAGACAGGGCCGAGTTGAACGCCCGGAAAAATGTTTCCTTTTGAGATTTTGAATGTTACGGTCTGTTGTTAAGATTTTTTAGTTCGTTGGGTAGTAAGTACTTTGTGGTATGGAAATTCTTCGTTTTGATGGTGTTGTGGAAATGAAATGGATAGCCTTAAGGTAGATTCTATTCAGGAAAACTGTATTTACGGATACGATGGTTGTTGTATTTAAAAATCTGCCAATTTAAGTAATTTTGAGAAATACAATACATAGGAAGATAAATATTTTTAGGTATTATCTACAACTCTCATAAGTAAAGTATAAAGTTTTTATTTGGATGTGAATAAAACAGACTAAAAACAGTTTATGTTAAATCTTAAAGAAAAAATCAAAACTTCATTTCAAAGCTAAATTACATCTAGTTACAATAATTTTTCATCAAAATTTTTCAAAATAAACAAAAACAAAAAAAAATTGTAATTATCGAGTCTCTGTATAAAGCCTTATGAAATACTGAATGAAATACTTAAAAAAATTTAATACACTGATTTTCTAAAAATATTTTAAATTTTTTACTTTAGTACTTAACTTTTTTACTAATAGTTCGATTGAGAAAAACATGAACGATATTATAAATCCTATTGAGAGTAAGCCAATCATTGGTTTGCTTTTCTCAAAAGTCATACTTTCTTCATTTGCTTCGTTAAAATAGGTTTCATTAGATAAGTATGTGTGAATATCTAATCTGAAAAGATCATGTTCATAATGATTTATCAAACCAGATTCGAACATTCGATATATTACGTCGTTAATTCGACGTGAATATGGTGAAAATTTAAAAATATGTAAATTAGTTGGTTGTGTTATAACTGGCTCCTCTAAGATACTCAAAATCCATCCGTTTTCTGGATCTGAATACTTTTTTATCCACGAATAAAAATTCCATTGAAAACCAAAGCAAAAATTCATTTCATCATCTAGCAACATCTGCACTGCATTATTAGTATTATAACGTTTAGAATTCACTGTAATCACGGGATTTAAAAGTTCCGATAATCCTAATACCTCCAACGCTTCTTTAAAATTTTCTGTTATGACTAAAGAAATACCAGAATCAATTATATCTTGTAAGGTTCTAATATTATGAAACTTCATTTTCTTAAAATTTATCTCCACCAATTGTTCTAAAAGTTGAATAGAGAATACACTTGATAAACAGATTGAACATAAAAATAGTATTTTTTCTTGTGTGTTTTCCGGTTGAGAAGTTCCAGAGATTCCAAACAAAGTCAACGTTATATTGAATACCGTTAAAAATGTACTTTTACATTGAAATAAATAAGTTAACAGCGTTAGAATAAAAATGATCATTACAATTGTGCAAAGTGCGATAATTGAACTCCATGGTATAACCGTTTTATAGAAGCCATAATGCTTCAGTATGAAGACGTATCTTAAATCAGTTTTTGGTAAGATAATAAATTCATGCGATGGTAGTATATTAGTTAAAAAACAATCAAATAAAGCAATGTCAAATGGACTATCGTTCAATTCTGTGGTTACGAAATTTCTAAATTTTTCGAAATTACTCTCAACTTCAAATGTACATGTAAAGTTTAATTTTTCAGATAATACCATTATTAAATTATAGTATGTTCCGTAAAAACGTTCATTTCCATTTTTTTGGTTATAATTTTTATTTATCGCGAACCAGGGAAACGCGTCTTGTGCATATAGTTTTAAAGTGTAACTATGCAAGTTTTTCAATTTATCGGAGAAAAGTGTTATATTTTTTGAATATGCTATCATTTCGTATTTATCATTAAATGGATTGTACTCGTGAATTCGTATATTCCTCTCATCACTTAAAATCGGCGTATATAATTTGTTAGCGCCTTCGACTTGAATGACAATTTCTACAATAATGATATTTAAAAAATGAAGAGACCACAAAAATTGAAAAAAACTTTTTATATCTTCTTCAAAACAGTCTTTAATCATAAAAACTATAAAATAAGTTCTTGCAAGTTCTACTAAAATACTTAAAGTTTCGCTAATCGTTTCAAAAGATTCGGGACTACAATCTTCAAAAAATAGAATATTAGCTGCATTGTAGTGTGAACTAAAAGTGTATAATTGCTGTTTAAGCAAATACTGTTGTTCTCTAGAAACGAGTAATAATTCTTTGACACTTACAATATGTGATTTGAATTGATTAATAGTCTTTTGTATTATTTTTACACACTTTGGAGAAACTTTTGTTAATGAAGAATATGTAAAAGTAACTTCATTTATGTTTAACTCATCCATCATGTATTTATTTATATGCTGAAATGATTTTAAGGAATTAACACAACTTATTAAAAAAATGTTAAGGAATATACCCAATAATTTTAACATTAGTACTTTCATATTTAATTTTATGTATTTCTTTTATATTTTTCAATGGTTCTTTTCCAAGTTTTAATAATAATCGTTATAGACTCTGTAGGTCTTTTGGAGCTTGGTTACTGACTATAGTGAATAGAGAACAAAATTTTTTACGGGAAAATCAATAAAATAAAAAATAATTTTTTGTTTAACTAAATAACATGTTTCAATTTAAACGCATAAAATTAAAAAAGTATAAAAAAAGTAACCGTTCAATAAGTTCAAATGATTATAACCTACTATTCTCTTCAAAATGAACGTAATCTTTTCATCTAAAACTATCATTAACACATTTAATAATCACCAAAAACACACATCTACAAAACACTACAATTTTTTTCACGCATTCCAATGATACAATTTAGTCTCACATCCAACAAAAAAAAACTAACCGCTTCCATCCACAAACCATATCTTGCTCGTTAAGGCAAAATAATAAGAGCAGGAGAAGAGCGTGACCCACTGCCTATAAATAGTCCCTCATACCGTTACACGACTGAATCGCCGATTACCTGACAAGCGTAATTAGGTGTATTAAGACACCTCGCTCGCGCGGCTCGATTAAAAGCCGCCCGAAACGCTCAATTAGTCCCGAGGATGCGCGGATATCTAATCGCAATCTTATCGAAGAAGAGACCCTTTCTCTCCTCCTCGAACGCATTTATAGGCATTCCTCAGCCGTGTGTTTTTCTAATTTCTCTTATTGGCCGTTGATTTTTTTTTTCTGGATTCCGCCCTACGTTAAATCACTAACAGTTTAGGCAGATTGCTTTTGGGGCGCGTAACCAGCGCTTAGAGTCTGATGAAACGAAAACAGCCATTAGCGGAGTTATAGTGGGATATTTGTTTAATCAGTTCGAGGCGGGTGAGAGGGTTTCTGTCTTTGGTGTTGATTAAGATGCTTTTTACAGGTGTTGATTGTATTTAATTAACTACTTTGTAGGATTGTTTATGGGAGTAGTAGATTTCGTTCTTTATCAACAAATGCATTTGCATGCATTTTAGAGGAAGGAAATTTTATACGTATTTAAGAATAACAAAAATATAAAATGTATTTCGCGGTGTTACTTAGCTCACGAAAGAAATGAGGGATCTTCGTTCCCAAACCAAGAAGTGCGCACCTCTTGGCGATTTTGAAAACGGTCGGCTGTTTTGTCTTTGTTTACGAGCGAGAAGATATATAAAAATGGATGCTGAAGTAATCAAGAAAAAGAACTAGCGGAACGATATTAGAATGCTCTGTACAGAAATGCAATAAAACATATACTTTTTAGCTTACAGGTACGCAAATTCTAGGTCAATAATTTTGTGACCTTCGAAAAACATGTAAACAAAAGGTATTATAGCGATTTTAAAAAAAAATTAAATTTTCAATAGTTTTATATATTAAAAATTAGTAAATATTTATTTTTAGTATACAGAAGCTTTTGCCTATACTGAAGTCAAAATTTCTTTAAACTATAAATATTTTCCAGAAAATTACAGCGATTGCAAAATCAATTTTTCAACTTTATTGATTTTTCTGTTAAAAACAATTTTTCTAGATATAATATATAGTCAGTAATAAATCTACAACAGACATACATCGTCAATAACTATTCGAACTCTTTCAATAATTATTATAGTGAATGATAAAAAATCAAAACAATACATAAATTTAAGTATGAAAGTACTAATTTTAGTGTTATATATATCCATTAATTTAGCTCAAATAAGTTGTTTTAATTTGCCGAATTTGTTTCATTATATTAGTAAATACATGATTGATCAATTAAATGTACAAGAAGTTACCGTGACATATTCTTCATTGAAAAAATTTTCACCAATCTATCTTTTTATAATACAAAAAATTATTAATCAATTTAAAACGCACATTGTAAACAATAAAAAATTATCACTTCTTTCCACAGAACAACAGTATTTTTTGGAAGAACAAATGTATACTTTCAGTTCACATCATAATGCAGCAAACATTTTATTCCTAGAAGATTATGTTCCTAAAACTGTTAAAACATTTAATAAAACGATAAGTATTTTAGCAGAATTTCCTCGAACTTATTATATTATCTTTATGATTAAGGATTGTTTCATTCAAGAATTAAAAGATTTATTTAAATATTTGTGGTCGCATCATTTTTTAAAGATTATCATTATAGAAATAATTATTCAAGATAATAGCATGAATAAATTGTATATGCCTATTTTATACGTTGAAAAGAATATTCGAATTCACGAGTACAATCCATTTAATGATAAATACAAAATAACACCATATTCAAAAAATGTAACACTTTTTTCAGAAAAAGTAAAAAACTTACACGAATACATTTTAAGAGTATATGCTCCTAGTGAACATTCTCCTTGGATCGTTACAAAACTGGATCATTACCTGAAAAACTATTCTTCCATAAAAAATGTATTCAATAAAAAGAGTCATTTATCTAATAAGAACTCTTTTTACGGAATCTACTATAGTTTATTAATGATATTATCTGAAAAGTTTAACTTCACGTGTGAATTCGAAATTGAGCCTGACTCTATAAAGTATAGGAATCGTGTAATTCACAGAATAGACAACGGTTCAATAGATATTGCTTTATTTGGTGCTGCGTTAACAAGTGTATCACCATCGTATGCAAGAATTGTCTTACCAAAATCTAATTTTATAATTATTTTCTTATTAAAGCATTATGGGTACTATGAAATGGTAGTACCATGGAACTCAATTATCGCACTTGGTATACTTGTAATAACCATTTTAGTTACAACACTGTTAATAAATTTATATCGATATAATAGTAAGTTTTTAACAGTTTTTAATATAACAATGATTTTGATTGGAATGTCTGTTACTTCTAAACCTCAAACCGTCCAAGAAAGCATACTATTTTTATGGTCTACCTGTGTATCAGCTATATTCTCCATTGAACTTTTCCAACAATTGGTGGAGATAAATTTTATGAACATAAAGTTTAAAGATTTTAAAACTACACAAGATATAATTGATTCAGGTATTTCTTTAGTTATATACAAAGACTTGAAACCAGCATTAGAAATAATGGGATTATCGGAACTTGTAAACTGTGTAACTGCAGTAAATCCTAAACGTGTAAAAACTTATAATATGATACAGACGATGCTAGGTGATGAAATTAATTTCGCTATTACTTATAAGTGGTATGCTAACTCTTGGTTGCACAAGTATTCAGATCTACAAAAAGGATGGATTTTGAGTATTTTAGAGGAGCCTTTGATTACATTACCAGGTTCTTTGCCGCTTTATAAATTTTCACCGTATTTACGTCAATTTAATAAATTAATATGTCAAATGTTCGAATCTGGTTTGATGAAGTATTATGAAAATGATTTTTTTAGATTGGATATTAACAGACCCGAATACAAGAATGCTTCTTTTTATGACAACGTAAAAGAAGAAAAAATGACTTTTTTGGATTATCAAGTACGCGGAAATCAAATGAGTTTTCATGCATTAGAAATGAAAATAGAATTTCTTTTTGTAATGATTGGTATGCTCATAATAGGATTTACAATATCATTCACCATTTTCTTAATTGAACTGTTAGGAAAAAAATCAAGATCTAAAGTGAAACATATGAAACCTTTTTAAAGAAAACACTTATTTAAATATATTTATTTAGAATTTTATTTAAAGATATAGAGAATTGTATTTATTTGTGTATGTGTAGTACTTATCCGTAAACCCATATATTATTGAAATGTGTTATTCGACAGTTTGAATATACACTAAAAAAAAGTTTTTGATACCACATGCGCAAAGCTCGATTTCGCGCACGCTTGAATAAACACCGTCATGACAGAGTCTAGCTTTCTAGGAATTTAGATCATAGAAAGTCACTTACATCGCCCACGCGTGCAAAGCTCTTATAAGCGAAAATAAATACACTTCCAAAAAATTTTAAATAATAATTACGGAAAATTTCCTAATTTCAAGGCACTATTACTTTAACAACATTATCCCTGCATAGCAATCGGTTTTCAATATTAACGAAACTAGATTCAAAGCCGCTTTAAATTACAACTTCATTACGACGAACCCCATTAACCTCCGCGTGCTCGCACGTAAATTAAGTGGATTACAGCCGACTACCCAAACAAACTCGGAAACGCGGCAATCAACGAAATCCAGCCGACTCGCCTCTCATAACTACCTGAAACAACAATCCGCTCTTAAAATCCCACCCTCGTCGCGGCTCGCATCAGATAACAAATAAAAAAAAAGAAAATACACACTCGCTTCAAATCTTCATTGGAAAGGCCAAACACGTTCCCTCTGTATTAGGAGGCGCGATGCCGCGTCGGCGGCGTCAATAGCCATTCATCTTGTCGCCGTGTAGCGAGTTATTTCTCTCTATTAGCCGCGCGGCTCGAGATTCTCTCAGCCTCGTCACGATCTTCGCCGGTACTTTGGGCGATTGCTGGGCCCGCGAGGATTTAGGAGCGCGGCTCGAGAGAGCGTTAATGCAGTTGTCGTCCGGATCGGCCGCAGGAAGAGAGAAAGAGAGGGAGAGGAGAGGGACAGGATGTGTTGATGTGTGTTTTGGGCAGAGAGGTGGAGAATCGATGGTTATGTATGGAGAATAATGGGGAAGGAGCTTGAGGTTGCGGATAGGATGGTGTAAAAATAATTATTTCTGTGTGCGTGTGTGTGTGGGCGCACGCGTGTGTGTGTATGTGTGTGAGAGAGAGAGAGAGAGAGAGAGTGAGAGAAAAGTATAGTAAAATTGTAATCTATTGGTTAATTTGTAAATGATTTTTGAATTTCATAAAATAAATTTATTTAAAAAGGAAATTGTTTATCAGTGACTATTGTTACTGTTATTTGACAATTAAATAATACAGCATGACCCAAATGAATTCCAGGTTTAATATATAAATATGTTTAAACTTCGTAACAAACATTTGCATATTGTTTAAACATTATTACATTTCTGGAATACCAATCAGCTCATTCAAACAACTTCGTTAAAACAAATACGCGGGCGAATTTAAAACAATTCCACAAACAAACAATAATCTCAACAAAATAACAATCCAAACAAATTATCTCAACAAAATTACAAATAAATCAAAAGCAAAAGCCAGAAATCAAACCAGAAACAGCTCTCAACACAGCGGAAACAGCCAAAAGATACCTAAAATCCAGCCGCAGAGCAGAAAGACAGATAGCCCGGAGAAAGGAGAAGAAATAGAAGAGGGCTATAAACTAGAAAGAGGCGAGATACAGTCTCACCTCCCAATCAGAACGAGAAAGAGAGAGAATCCTTTTCGTCTCTAAGCGCGCGCGGCTTTATCGGACGAGGGCCCCCACAGAACGCTAATTAACTCGACTCTCTTTCTCTCTCTCGGACGCGAGCGGCCAGCCGCTAAATCAGCTGGCGTCGTCGAATATCGTGAGACAGGAACCCCGAGGGGCGAGGAAGGGGGCAAAGAGCCGAATTTATTAGGACCAGATGGCCGAGCGCTGGGATAGGTTTGTACGAATGCGCGCGAATGCGACGCACGCGCGGCTTGAAAAATGCGATGTGAGAATTTGGATTAACGGTATGAATGTAAACAGGGTTTTAATGTTGATTAAGCTTGGAGCTTGGGCGTTGGGGTGGAGGGATATGGCGGTTTTGAAATCTGGGGATTAGAGTGGTTAATAATATCTTTGTAGCGATTTTGGCTTTGTTGTATTATTGTTTTATTACGAGTTCTCGGTGACAAAATTTTCTTTATGAAGATTGCATTTTTTTTAACGGAATGTTTCGTCAAGCTGTAGATTAGGCCATTTGTCTCGTTCTATCTTTATTTGGAAAACGACATTTGAACGTAAATTAGACAATTTAGATGTTGATGATTATCGCTCGGTGAAATTTATGATACGGAATAAAATTTCTTATCGATCTTACCAAATCAGAATTCTGTAAACAAGGACTAAATTAAAAACGTGTACCTATTTACGCGTTGACATATCGATTCGTAAAATCGCATTCTTTAAATCACTACAACAGTTTCTATTTCGGTAAAATTGAATTTATTTCAGTTTCGCAATTAAACTTCATTTTTCAAATCCACTACTACGATATGATTGAACTTTTTTGTAATAGATTATCACTGATATGGAAGGCATAATTTAAGCATGAAACCATACAAAGTAGAAAATATTTTAATTTCTTCCTGTTTCGCATTATCGATCTCGAAAATTGATAAAATATTTAACGTCAGATCGTAAAACACAGGCTTCTCATATCCTTTTTTTACAAAGCAGTAAAAACTTATCGAACCATCATATTCCAAAACAGTCCTCCAAACATTACACAACAGCATACCATCATAATCTCCCATCAATGTCCCACAGTATATCAAACGACTCAATCCAACAAACATTAGCACTGTTACGTAAACCTTTCACCTTTGCCCACGTATTATGACTTTTCAAACTCCACAACAAAGAATAAAAACCCGAAAAAAGCCAAAGTCACGAGGCGATAGAGCTCTTCATGCTATCTTCGAGCTCGGGCGCAGATAATAGGCGTGGGTGCGGGGAGCGAGCGTTGATTTATACAACAAAGGGCCGCTATTAATCGAATCTTCGCGGCGAGTGACACCTGGACGCAGATTGCATGATTAACGAGGTGGGATAAGCGGGGCTTGTTTAAAGTCGTGATAGGGAGGGCAGCTCGGAATTGAAACGTTGTGAGCTCAAAATCTGTGTATGGCTCAATTATGGAGGTGGGCGAGCTTTGATGCGAACTGGATGGTTTTGGGTGAGATGGTCTTAGTAGAAGAAGTGGATGAGAGATGTTAGATTGGTTATGGTGGGGATGGATTATTGAGGAAATTGATAGGAGTTGAAAATGAGTTTTTTTGATACTTGTTTAGAGCTATTAGTAAAATATTAATCTTTGTTGTAAAAGTAATTTTGATTATATTGACATATATTAGAAGATTTTCAAGAATTCATATACTTTTCAAATAAGATTAATCAGATTGCGCGGAATATTTTTTCTTTTTTTATCGAGGAATAAAACGTAATTCCGGAAAGGGGCATAAAAGTCATGGGATCGAATAAAATTTTATCATCTTAATCTACAAGTTCAGTACATCTGTCTCTATTAAGCCAATACAAAAGCACGCTATTCTAGTAAAATACACGTATTTTTTATGCTGTCACAAGATTCAAATAGATTCTTTTAAGAGCTTCAAGATTAAATTAAAAATATAATTTTAATATATTTTATTGAGGCAACGTGAAATAAAAAATATACTTCATAAAAGTTCTAAGGATAAAAATTTTACGATGTCTCTTGACTTACTTCCTAAAATAGGCTTTTTAAAATGATTTATTTTATGATATTAGCATATTTTTAAAATAAAAATTCGTTACTTCAAACTTTGAGTAGCTTGCATTGTTTAAATGATAATTCCAGCTTATTACGAATTTGAACTGTCACCTAAATTTTGCTAACAACGAAAGTAAATTCTGAAAATTGTAATAATTCATGATCTATAATGGCTTTATTCGATATTATTAATACAATTTCCAATAACATTAAATAATAATAAACGTCACTCGCAGAATCTATCGACAACTCCTATTATCCGTTTATGCTTTTTCGATCGCTTTTGACCCAGTTCAAAATAAGTAAATATATAAAAAACAGAAACTTTAGAGTGCTAAATCGACAGCTCCAAATATAAAAAAGTCATGTCTTCTATACTTTTACACAAAAGATAAATCTTTTCTATTTGAAGCTATGGAAATGTAACAAACGGTTTTGTAGCTTTTATGTACGTGTCATTCACATCTCATTGCTTAGATCCCAGTTTCTTTTATTCATTTTACAACTCTTTAAAAGATCGAAATGTGATAAATCATCTAAATGCTTCACCCATAAATAGGTTAAATACTCCACTAAAATAATTTCAACCCATCCAACAAAACATCCACCGCTCTCTAACAGACCTCCCTAAACACCATAATCCCCAAAGCTCACATCACCTCCACGAAAAAAAAAAACAAAATAAATAAACCAAACCGACCGTCGGAACAAGAGTCAAGACGAATAATGCCGTTAATACGTCAGCGGCGCCAGGTCCGCGGAAGTGAGAAATTCCGATTTGCCGCGGCCGTGGGGAAATTCGCGCGCTGGAGAGCCCGATACGATATCCCTAATGCGCCGGCGTTTAATAAATTCCGCGGAAACGAGAAGCGGGCGAATATATCCTAGGCTCCTCCTCTCGAATGTCTCCGGGGATTTCTTCGCTGAGGCTCATAAAAAAATCATAGGATATATCCCCGAGTCTCTCTTTTCCTCCGCCGTTCCGTCTTCTTTATTCTGTCTTATTACTCCTCTAAGAGGCGCCGCCGGCAGCGCCGGCTGTCTATATCTTCTGGATATATACTCGCCGTTTTCCGTGAGCTCTTTAGGAGACGAGGCTAGGTGTAAGTGTGTGTAACGAATATCGACGTGACGGTTTAATTAGGTAAACGATAGAGAGAGCTGAGGCTATGTCAGTTGAGTTTAAGAAGAGGGTATTCTTGCATGATTTTCGAGGGGATTGATATTGATTGCTGCCCGTGGGATAATTTTTTTCTTTTTTGTTTGTTGATTGTGGTTTTGTACGGATGCACTTGATATTGTGTAGTTGTTGAAAGGATAGACTTTCAGGCATCTTAATTGCTTCCTTTTCTTGACAGGATCCTTGAGAATATAGTGGTATTCAATGAGCCGGTGTATATACCTGCTGACTTACTTTTCAGCTTATGATATGTTCGGCCTTTAAAAAGCGTATATGAGGTTTGAATCAATACTCTGAAAGTATAAATTATTTTAGATGATTATTTCACAAGAACTATTATCTCTAATATTTTATTAACTAATCTTTCACATTAGATATTCCACTTCATAAAACATTAAATCCAATAAAAACACATAATACTCAGCGTAAAACACTGACCAACATTCTCATACCTCAAACTCCCCAATCATAAAAACCCACTACAGCACTTTCACAAATGAATCCCCTCCATTCATAACCCTCAATCTCACTTCCACCCACAACGGTCCATTCTTATATATCCCGCCAAATCGCTACGTTTAATTAAAACCAAGCACAACCACTCGACACTCGCCCCATCGAGCTTCACAAATCGAGCCCCGAGAGCCAGCAGCGATCAATCATCCACCGTTTTCCCCAGCAGCAAAGATACCGGCGACTGATGATCGTATATATGTACACGAGAGGGTTGGCGTGACGCATCCTCGCGATTCTTATACGGACGGATTTAATTATCGGGATAGAGCGGAGGGGGGTCAGAGCGGCTGGTTTAATCGGCTGGGCGGGAAGCGCGATGGGGACGACCTTGACAAATTGCGTTACATGGAGAGTTTGCCGGCTGCGTGATTTGGGACTGCGGAGAGTTTGTTTATGCGGGGATTTGCGGCTGGGGATTATTATTGACGCGGTTGGGGGGTGGGTTTGTTGGGAGGGGTGGGAGTTTGTTAAAATTGGAAATTTCGTTGGGGTTTTTGAGCGGGTAATTGTTTCTGGTAATTTTTAATTGTTTTTGGTATTTAGCCAAACGTTTTTTATAATTTTGAATTTTTTAGTATATAGTTTTAAAATTTCTAGTAAGATTATCAATTTACCATTTCGAATAAAAATTTTATATCATTCATAATACTCAAAACGAGAGATTACAATCTTTTGCTTATAGATTCTCGATTTCTGGTATTATGAAACTTAAATTCACTCTAACAAGTTTTCGAATAATCCAGTGTTATTACTAACTAGCGTTCATTTACTAACAAGGTTTCGTCTTACTATTAGAATCAGTTTAATCATAAGAGCTTCTTAATGTTCAGTTACATTTGTTAACAATTAATGAATAATATTAAAAAATAAAAGATAGCATAATATTCATGATATAGTTTACCTTATTGTATTAAAATATAGTACATACAATATTATACAAAATTTAATAAAAATTAATAAACCACGATTGCAATTAAAGAACAGTTTTAAAATAAACTAAGAAAACTTCCTTAATTTTTTCGGTTCTTAAGTTTTATACAATATTAGCGCTCATAAACTGTTCTAGAAAAGAAATTAAAAAGTAAGTTAAATGTTTTGCACGTCGATATAACACGTGGGAACGTCACGTTTCTAGAAAAACATTTAATTGAAAAGTGTTGCTTGGTCTTACAAAATAGTAAGTTTTTCTATGAGAAAATACTGTTTAAGTTTGCGAATTTTGCTTTGTTTACAAGATAATACAATTGTTTGAATTTTCAACTAGAAAACTTACAACTTCAAGGAAAACATGAGAATTCAGAACTTGTATAATTACTTGAGTAAATAAAAAACGTGATCTTTCTTTTACGTCATGTTTCTTAACTAGTAAGAAGAGCTTTTCTCGTCTTTACAAACTGTAATTAATTTCAATGAAGAAAATGTAAACAATTTCTAAGAGCGGGTCAAACTTTCAAACAAAGAAAGAGAGAGTAAGCTACTAATTCATTGTCGGCTTAAATATACAGTTACCAATATGAAAGTTTTTACCAGATTGCTGCATACACAAAGAATATAAGTATTTCATTAATGAACTTAATATTACTATTAAATAACACACGCAAATTTTTGAATATGCTAACATCTTGAAATCTTACTTTTAGTCACCTCTAGACATTTAATACAAATATTTCTAACATTCATAAAGAATTTAAATTTTTTATATTCACCACATTAATTTTCTATCTGCAATTTTCAAAAATTATTCTCAACGCAAAAAAATAAACTCTCTTGCAACTCTGTCCCACACGTCCCCTCGCCAACCGATAACCCAAGAATAAAGACCGTAAAACTACGCCGAAAAATCAAGAAAAAAATCAAGCCAGAGAATCCGGTGGCAGGCAGCACTTAAAAAGAAGAAACAGCAGGCGTTCGAAGGGGTTAGGGAAGGATTAAGCGTAGCGGAAAGTACGCAGACGCCTTCATTGACGCGCGAAGGGCTTGGGTACTCCCGAAAAACCGAACGATTAAGCATAGAGCGCAGCTCGGTGCTCAGACATTCCCCCTTTGTACAATAATTGGCGTAAGCGCGCCTTTCTCGTTAAATTTTCTTCTTCTTGCTGATGATAAATGCGGTGGCAGGGACTAAGTGTTGTAGATGATTGGAAGTTGATGCATTTTTTAATTAAAGTTGTTTGTATTGTAAAGTTGGTCGAAAGTATAATTTGCATGTATATTCAGCAAATAGCTTATTGCAAAAAACAAAACAAGCAAACGACTGCAACTATACCAAAATTCTTTTTAGAAAAGACAGATATTCTACAGTTTTTTTAAAGCAATAAATATATAATTCATTTGACTACTATGCAGAAATATAAAAAATTTGGGAAATTTAATCATACAAATATAAAGATTATTTTTACATGCACATGCACGTATGCTCATATAAAAATTTTAAAATGCTTTAAAACATCTTTCTAACACCTTTACAAGAAAACTTTTTTACTATCCCCAAGCGTTCTAATTTAATTTTATTCCATAGAAAATAAAATTAAATTAAGAAAGTTCCTTTTCAAAGTCAATTTTAAATCTAAAAAATAAATTTTAAAGGTCCAAAAGATTTACATACATTTAAAGTTCCAATTTTAAAATTTAAAATGTTATTTAAAAAGAAATATTTAAAATTCAACTGTAAAAAATCAAGAATATAAAATGTACAATTTTACTTTACAGTCCCGCCAGCATATTCGATAAATTATTCAGTCTCAATTTGAGATCTATTATTATACATTCACCGTTCAATCAATATTTAACTCGTGCATACACTGCCTACATAAACGTTACGTTTCCCACTTGCATCGATCTCCTCTATTCTACTAATACAGAAGCATTTCCAAACCGCCGAAAATCTCAAAACCAACAAACCAAAAGAAAATCTATCCAACACCACTTTCACGTAACTTCGTCACTTAACAAAAAATATTTTTTCTCCAAAAACAAAAAAAATCCCTTAACCAACTCACGCAGCCAATAGGAAACCCCGCCGAGCGATCGCCGAGCCATAAATCTCCGGCGCGTTATCCCCCGCAAAACTACAATTCACGTCGCGGGTTCTTTATATTCGCGATCGGCGCTCGCAGCTCCGCTTTAATTCGCCGCGCGCGGCGATTAGATCAGAGCGCGGCGTGCGTGCGCGTCGCGTGAGCTCCGCTGTGTGCATAATCGAGACGGAATAATCTTAATGGCGCGAACAGCGCGTTCTTTTGCGCACGCCAGGCATCGAGGCGTAATTGCGAGCTTATCGGTGGACGGCACTTCGAGAGTGTATTTTTTTTTATTTTTTGTTTTGTGGATATAGGTTGGGGGAAGGGGTAGGAGTGTCTTTTTTTATGCTGTTGTTGAGGGAACTGAGAGTATGTTATGGTTGTTTTTTATTGAGGATGTGTTAGGAGTGGTTGGTGATATTTAGGTGATTACGCAAATGAAAATTCGTTCAAATTTAAACATTTATCGTATGTATGCATACACTTACTATATTTTAATGAGTGAAAGTTAATTGCACACATTATGTGTAATGCCATTTTCTTCAGTTTAAATTATTACTATATACATTGAAGTTTGCATCAGAACTATACAAATTGTCTGTTTTTCTACATAAAATTTTTTACATAATATGCTCTACTATGTATTTACTTGCTGCACTAACATATGAGTTATTGTTATTATTTATTGTTAGAAGAGTCTAGCTCAAAGAATAAGATTGAACATAAATGAATAAAATTTCATCAATATTAAGTAATTTTTAATATACTTAAAAGCTAACGATAACCGACATGCGCTACATATTAGATACATTTTTATTTTCAGAACTTGTCAATTTGTTTCGAAAGAATTAGCTTTATTGACACCTCTAACTTCCTCTAAATTCCAACCCAAAGATTTAATTACAAAATAAGATATTTCAAGCCCAACTCCTCTAACTTCATTATAAAGATTTAAAACTAGCATATACGAAGACCGACATTTTCCAATCCGTTCCACTCGTACCACAGAAATATTACTTCCCAGCTCGCTATAACCGAATCACAATAACTGTCACTTAACATTTCTGAGCTCTTCAAAACCTGAAAACAAAAATACCTTATACAGACCAGCGTCGAATCATCGTGCTCTGCCAACAATAGCAACAAACTCATCCAGCTTAAAGGGCTAAACTTTCTCCTCCCTTCGGCTCTTCTGTATCATTCTTCCTCCAACTTTCGCTTCCTCCTCAGAGCCGTCTATCGCGCACGGTTAAACGGTCTTTAAATACACAGCGCGCGCCTCCAGCTCTATATATAAATACTCGGGCTCGCGCGCTTTTAATGCTAACCGACGTTTATCCGTAGGCCTTCCCCCGGCAATTATTCGCCCATCAGCTGGCACCACCTCTTCTAAGCCGGGTATTATTTCGCTGTTCTTCCAAGTACACGCGCGCGTGCCATTCTCGTAGGTATGGCAGTGTAGATCTATACACGCGTGAAGTGAGCAGCGGTTGTCTTTTTTAGGTTAGGTGCGTAGATGGCGCTTTGATTCGGTCAGTGCCTCCAGGGAATTATGGGCAATGATGGCTTGGAAGGTGAGAGCGAAATCGTGGCTTTTTGTCGCCTTTGATTGATGTCGCGCGTGATGATGGCTTTCTAATGTTTGAATAAATTAAATTCGAGTTAATTCGCGAGTGCGAGGGTTGGGGAAGATTACGGCGTTAAGAAGTTGGACTTGCCCACCCAAAGTGCCACTGAAGCTGAAACTGTTTTTTCTGGACTGGGTCTTGAATGCGTTTTAAGTGTAATTTTTTATAAAAATTACACCGAATATTCTTGCTGAAATTTTATCTTATAATTACTAAATTACATTGATGTTGGTTAATGGGATATGAACATTGTGGAAGAACGATAAACATTATATTTTACTGGTAAAGGGCTTATTTTCATATGACATATGCGTTGTCGACACTCCACCGCCTGCTTAATTTAGCTAAATAACGCACCACGAAATTAAGAAATTAGAAGTAAATAACAGAAATCGGTTAAATTCTCAACACCCCTCATTTATTTTAATACTTACAATTCCTTCCAAAATCACCACTCGCAAATTAAAAGCGAGTCCCACCAATCCTCAAAACCACTAATCCTCTTTCGCCTCTCCTCCCTTTCACAGAATCCAGCCGCGCCAAAGCCTCCCTCATCAAATTAATACAATAAATTAGAAAAAAAGACAACAGCCGAGACGAGCCCCCACTGCTCACATACCCCTCACAGCGACCAAACTATTAGCATCGGGCATAACGCTAATAATAATACTTCTGCGTGCCGCTCTCCACGAGATTCAATTTAGCACAATGGAATCTCATTTCCGTGGTCCGCAGCTTTTTCTTCCGGGAATCTCTCTAACCTCGCTGCCCGTAAATTACTCCGATATTTACGACGCGCGTATATATAAAGACCCGGCTTCGCACTCTCGCGTGAATCCTCGTCTTTTCGGCCGGCCTCCTTTTTTTTCGCCGATTTATACGCCGCCGGGAATCCTGGGCGAGGATTCGTCTCTAGGCGAAACCATAAATTGGAGCCGCGCACGCACGCAATCCGAAGATTCGCGTTTCTTATGTGCGGCCGGTACACCTGACTCGCTGCCCGGAGAGTCTGGATACCTGTGATTCAGAGGTTGGAGGCTGCGGAGAGGGTTTTATACGTATCGCGTGATTTTGCGTGCGCAGAGGTCTGGTGCTGGTGTGGGCTTGATGTTGGTTAAGGATGAGTGTGGCCTTGTGTCGATGATGTTATTTTTTTTCGTTTGGATTAGTGAGGTAGGTGAGGGAAGGCTGATACTGTTTTAAAAAGTGTTTTTGCTTTGCTTTTAAAAATTTTACTATAAGAATTCCTAGTATAAATTCTTTCAATAAAATTGATCATTAAACATTTCAAATGATAAATTTTTACCAGGGAAAATGCTTAGTTAAGTATTCAGAAGAGAAGTTTTTATTCTTCTATCAATTGCTTATCTCTTCTTCCTACTTCCTATTTATCCTAAACATCAGATATATATACTCTGTTCAATATTTTTATGCGGTTTTTTAAGCTCTAAAAAAATTAATAAAAATATAAATTTATTTTGAATAAATTGTATATTTTGGTATATAACTCACCGCTTAAAACAATAGGTAACAGTACATTTCGATACTAGTGCGAGAAAGTGATTTTTACCTCAAAGGAACGTTTGCGGCCAAAAAGTCCACGAGAAGTTGAAATCACTTCCTCGCTCATGTATCGAACCGTATTTTTTGATACGACGTTCTCAAAGACAGATTTAGCATGCGCTTTGTTGTTCGAGCGTGCGCAAAATCGAGCTTTGCGCACGGAGTATCAAAAATTCCATTTTGATAATATTAATTATTATAGAAATAGTATTAGTTAAAGTTCTTGCTTATATTAGTATCCTTTCCACGTAATGTAAGTCAAATAAAACAAAAATTATTAAAAATATAAGATTAATATTTAAAACTCAAAACGAACGATCTTTGAATCATTAGTAGTACCTCGTTAGTCCACAATTACATTTCCTTCAGCTTATCAATTACAGCAAACAACCCGTAACAACCCTACCTCTATACAAACTGACCTATCACTCATCATCCAAACCTCAAAAAAATCATCAAAAACAATCCACCTCGCTCTATTCCCTCGAAATCGATCCAGCCGCCAACTATTTACCATCCCCGCTGTCTACCTTCCCATTCATCTCCCTCTCCCTCGTACATATCGCTGCAGCTCGCGTGCGCGTCTGGTTTCTTAATTTCGCCCAGCCATCCACTCTTTCTCTCTCCCTCCCCGCAAGTCTCAGCGATCTCAAACAGCGACAAGGATCCATCAGGGAACTTGTACCGACTGACGACGATATCGCCTCGGGCCTCTCACGTCAATCGGCCAGCATCCTTCCCTTTATCGCTCGCGCAAGCCTCCCTCGCTTCATTATTCCCCCCCTTCCGTCTGCGAGAGCGCGCACTCTCTTGTTCTATTCTAATTTCTTTTGATCGCCGCTTGCAGTAGTGCTTTTTTCTTTCTCCCTGCACCAGGCGCGATGCGCTGCCAGCGAAGATTGCGGCGCTGGGGGACTTTTAACGCGAGCACGCGAAACGATTTGCTCGTTTTTCATCGCGCGGGGGTCTGCCGAGCTCTCTGATCGAATGTGCATTTGCGCGGGAGGAGGGAGAATGATGGAGTTAGAGCTCGAGAGTCGAGGATTTTTGAATTTGAGATTGCCGGGTCTGGCATTGAAATACGGACTGCATGGAACTAAAAAATGAATATGAACTTTGTAGAGGTCTATACTTTAAGGCTGACGTTGACTTTAGATAAAATTAAAACGTGAATTTTCGCACTTTTTTATATATCTGTATAATGGAAATAGAGCACATTAGTTATTATAATATTCCCTCAGTAATCTTAAAAACAAAACTTACGGACCGATCATCTTTGATCGCCAACTATCTCATCCGCATGCAAAAGAATCAATGATATCGCATAACCCAAAACCTCCAGCCTTACTGGCATCCCGTCCCATTACTGCAATCACAGTCGCGGCCGAAATGGAATTATCCCCGCGTAGCTCCGACGCCTGCCGGTCATCGGATAATTATCGAGGATCGCCTATATCCATCCCGAGAACGAAGGAATCGGCCGTCCGTGTCTCCTGCTGATTGCGTGTCGCCTGCCCCGGCCGAATGCCTTGTAATCTCCTAGGCATCCCTGGCGTCGCTCTCGCCTCCGGAAATCCACACACACACACACACACACACGCACACACACGCACACTCACACACACACACACACTCACACAGACACGCACACACACATACACATACATACACGCACATACACACATACACTCACATACACACGTGTGCACACACACAAACATACACACTCACACGTACGTGTAGACACACACATACTCGTCAATCGATGCGATACGCAAACACGATTCTGGCGCGTCTGAATTGAGAGGCGAGTCTTGATATGCAGCCAGATTGGTTGATGTCGCTTCTCGTGATTGTTTAGGTGTGGATGAATAATTTAAGGTTGATGTATTTTGATGCATAGTTTGGTTTCTTTGAAAGGTCATGATGGTCTAAAAGGTTCTGAGATATTTTGCATTGAGAAAAACTACATTATTTGAAATAGTAAAACATGTATGTGTGTGAAAACGTGAAATTCCCATTTTAAGTGTTTAGTTAGATACCTTGAAACAGTCTTCTTGAAAACAGTGTATTTTCTATAATCATTGTACATGTTTCCTTCGCCACACGTCTTGCTGTGTAAACTAAATTGTGCGAAGTAAGTAACGTAAATAAGTACTGCCCTCTAAGAATACCTCGTTTTCAAGACTTGAAACATCATATTTTTAGCTTGAGCTTCTTAGTACGCAGTTTAAATCGTTAAACTGATTGCAGAAACTGTCATTATAACTACAACAAAATTGCCGTACTAATTCGATAAACTGTCAATTACAAGAAAAAAATCAGCTTTAAGCATAGTCATTTCCGTAATTTAAAAACATTGTAATTTTTGTGCTCAAACAAGTGCATTCCAAGGTACAAGCGGCCAATTTATGCTACGTAATTTCTGTGCGTGTAAGCAACGCAGTAGACATGTATACTTTCCCTTTCTCAGATACGCCCAAATATCAACGTGTCGGCGAGTGTCAATCATAGCTTCAAAAGTGAGTTCGATGCTTATCGACACATCACACCTAGCTCAGAAAGGGAAAGTACCTGTCTTTCGCTAAAGATAGACCGTTATTACGTACGCTTGAATTTTTTATGTGAGAAATGATCAACAGGTATTACTTAAAATTTCTATATAATGCTACAAAAAATTGACGTCGTATCAAGCGAATTAGTAACGAAGTGACCCATATTCGTGCTTTTTTATATTCATAAATGTCTAGACTTTCGGTTAAAATTGGATTTGGTCCAAAATGTTATAATTTGATTCTTTAACGTATGATTTCATTTTATGCATTACTGAAACAATATTTTTATATAGTTATAACAATCTATCTATTTATAACTTTAATTAATTCTATAAAATATTATATTCTGTGCTTCACTATTCAAAAATATAAGTTTTACTAACATTTTTACTTACAAAAACAGATAAAAATAAATATATCCTATTGATGTACATATATATTGTAATGAAATATTGACAAACGTAAACTAAACTGTCTATACAAACCAAATAACTTAATAAAACAACATTAATCAAGAGTAGTTCACATTTACAAATACAAACCAAACAAAAAGAACAACAAATACAAGCAAAAAGAAAAATTTACCAGCACTACACTATTGAATGTCCATTAATGTGAAAATCATCTATCGAAATTAGATATAAAAAACCCAACCAAATCAATATCCATTGTTTAAAAACATCAAAACTCTCTAAAAATAAACCAACCACTCCGAGCCTCCCTTCAAAAACACCAAAACACTCGTCAACTCCACTCTCGCACCTCCCCTCTCGCATACATAATTCAAAAGCCTCAACGCGCCTCAATCCCAGCGCGCTGCAGGATGTCATCTCGCGCCTCGCCATAATCCCCTCGTCGTCTCTCCTTTGATCCTTCCATCAAAGTTTCGACGACTCCTCCTCTCAGCTTGCGACGTCATCGATTGTCCATCGCCGTGTGCACAGGGGAGATATACCTCTCGCGAACGCCTCACTTCCGATCGGCTGAGGACTGTCTCCGCGTCTTCGTCAACCTAACCTCGAAATCTATACTCCTGCGCGCTCTGTCGATCGATTGGAACGCGTGTGTAATTGGACGGCCTGTGCGAAGTCGCGCCAAGAGAGGAGGATGAAAATTGAAAGGATTCGTGGACTGAAACGAGCAATCAGAGCTTCGAATGTCTTTCTTTTTATTTCTCTTTCAAAAGTTTGAAAAAAGGCTCGTCATTAGGGTTTTGGGGGTTCTTACGTGACGAGATAGTCGGTTGTTTCCCTAGGGAATAACTGAAAATAACTGAAAACAACTGTTATAAACTGTTCAGTTTATGACATGAATAATGATTATTTTCAATTATTCTCAGTTATTTTTAGATGTTTCCATTTCAATTTTGTTAAATAGGAATTTTATTGAGAAAAAATAATGTTATATCAATAAAACTGGAAATAACTAGAAATAACTAAGAATAACTGGGAATATCTAAAAATGATTCTTACAAATATCTTTGTACTTATTCTTCTTCATCAAAACTGGATATAACTTGACGTAACTGGGAATAACTGAAAAAAGTGGAAATAACTCTTATTCATATCTCAAACTGAACAGTTCATACAAGTTACTTTCATTTATTCTCAAAATCGATTTCCACTAAGATTAATCTATTATTGAGAATAAGAGGTGGATGAGTAAGGACTGGAATTAGTTGATAAAAGAATGCATCCGCTGTGAATTGTGAAAGTTTTATTACTGGAATTGCAATTATTTCAGTGACATTATAACTTGTATAACTGAATTTAGATTCTCGTCAAAGTGATTAACATTTCATCATCGAATCCTCGCACAGAGAGTTGATCTCAAACAACTACTGAATTCGCAATGTGTGATCGCATTCAATAAACCTATCATTTACCGCTCTGTTGTATTGAACAAGAAATAATAATTGACATGTGATAATAGATATGATGACATAAGAACACATAATAACTTTTACTATTTGATCATCGTTTGAGTTTTAGTTCCATTGTATGCTCTCGCGGAGCACATTCCTACTATACATTCAATAGACGATTTTTTTCACCCGAATGATCCTAATTAGAGTCGATTTTACATAACTCCGCTTTATGTGCGGCAATCAGCGTGCTTGGATACGTTCTCATCGGAACGCGGCTCATGATATGCTGCTTTCAAAGGCCTGACTAAGCAGTCTTGTGAAATAATTTTACAATCATCTTTATTTTTTACGATGTCCAATTTCAAATCCTGTCTGATATTGCTTTGGCAATGGGCCTTTATATAGCGCATGAGAGTAATCATGAAAGGCTTTTGACAAAGAAAATCTTTTTCGTCACCTTACAATGTAACCCGTATAGTTAGATGCCCATATAGCGTGAATTTTCGTGTATTCGTTTTTCGATTTACATAAAATTTTATCTTAAAATAAAACGCAATTTTAGTAAATTAATAATAATAGCGGATTTTTCGTTGTTATTGCCCGATACTTTATTGAGTTATTTGAATTTTCTCAAATTTCGTAGAATGATACACACATACAATACAAAAAAAATGTATTAAATAAAAGTGGTAAACAGACTTAGAATATCGATCACAATCGATTCTTTAGCAATTTTTAAAACTACACTGAAATTACTCGTAGCGCGATATTATTTTTTTCTCTATATTACGTTGTACATAATAATCTGCACGTCGTTACATTAAATTTATACTTTGTATGAAGGGCTTATTAGCCCGTTTAAATAAATAAAAAAATAAATAAAAAAAACATTTTCATTTTTCTAATCTAGATGCTATTACATTCATTTTCATATAAATACTATCGATCAGTATTTATTTACCACAATATATTAGTTATTTTACACGAAACAAAAAGTAATAAATAATAATATAATCATTAATTTCGTCTTCAATCTCCAAAAAATAAAACATAAAGCTTTCTCAATTTTGCACGCAGATCACGTAAACACTTTATAAAAATAGCATTTCAATTTTAATACTTCAAAATACTTTTACAACATGTTATTTGAAAAACTTTAATTTCTTTATCACAAAGGTCCTCTCCAGTGAGAGGGCAAAAATGACCATCCTCAGTCACCTCCGCATCTTTTATCAAAGCCAAAAATCCTTTCTTTGGCTCGACTGGCGCGAATCATTACACGCGTTACTTAAAAAAAAAATAAAAAACATTCGCGCAACGAGACGTATGCATATGCACACTCGCAAATTCCCGAAGGCCGTCGCTCGGACGAGAACAGCCGAGTCACGCTCACCGACAGCTGTCACTCATCGACGCGTATAGGGCAGAAGAGAGCTGGCTGCACAATGGCCCCGAGCGCGGATCTATCTATCGCTTATTAATGAACCCACAATACCCGGACGGAAGAGCGAGAGTTTCTCGCAGCCCACGTGGTATTCCCGTCATTTATCCGCGGACGTAGGCGCAGCGCGCTGAAATCGCACCTAAGAGAGACACCCTCGGGACGAATCCGACCGAGGAGAGAACAGCTCCGACGCATATAATACGTATGTAAGTGACAGGTACGAGATGCGGCTCGTATACTTATATACGTAAGTGTAAGTCACCGAATATCGCGTTCGTTTTCAAATGAACGATTCAGAGGGGCTGGGGGGCGAAGATTTACGCTATGGCGTATGTACGGTCACATCGCGTGCCCGTCGATGCGGGAGAATAGCATTTTGCGCGTTGTGATTTAAGAGGACGAAATATAAAGTAACTGGATCGGGTTGGGAACACCTACAATGTGTCGAGGAGTTAACCTCGTGAGGCCTTTGATGTTCCATTATAGATGGCTGAGTTATGGCTTTCGCCGTACTGGCCGTTGCGCAAGTCTTTTAAAGCTATAGCTCCGCGACTCTCGAGCTCGGGTAGTTGCAGTTTACTTTATTACTCGCTCTTTATTGTGAGCATAAATCAGAGAGTTCGCAAGGCATTGTTTACAAAGTTCCACATTACGGGTGCTTTATGGACTGCTTTGTGACAATAAATAGCACGAACTAATGTTGTTCATGTATGTGAAGCGGCGATCACTGAGAAAAAAATTAGTTGAATCAATTACATTGCAGTTGAATCAATGGAATTACGATAATTTATTTAATTTAATAAAAAAATCTTAGTACTAAATAATTGATTTATTAAATAATTGTTTTATTTGTTGAATTTTTTATGGATTATTATTGGATTTTAAAAACATAAATGAACAGTTATTAAATGTACAATTATTAAACGTGCAGTCGTGCTATTAATAAATTTACAATTATTAAACACGTAGTTTTCATATTTAGAAGCAGATTGTGCTGTAGAGTGATTAATGAATAAATCTTGCAAATGTTGATTTTCTGCAAAATCTCTTATCTTTTTATTCGGTGATTCAATGGAGCGAAGGAAGTTTACTTTTATCGGAGAATATGATGAAAAAGATTTTTTTTTATTAGTGGAAGGGGTTGTTGATTCGGCAATTTTTGTCCATTTGCAGTAACGTAGTCAGTATCTGAAATAAAAAAATAATTAAAAAGTAATACTTACAAAAGCTGTGATAACAACTTGTAATAAAATAATATATATTTCTTGCTTATTTGTCGATTGCTCATTCGCATCAAAGTCCTCAGAGAAATTGCCCCAGTTCAAATCGTATGTATCAGTAGACTCAGTATTTTCGTTCGAAATAACCTCTGAACTGGCTCTACTAGTAAATAGTCTTGTATTAATTTCATGTGATGATTCGGCTCTTATGGCATTTCTGGCTTCGCTAGTGGATTTTAAATTTGTTTTGGATAATGCTGCTGCGTGTGTTATACCTTTAAAAATCTTCTGACGATTATTTTTGGAGTGCTCAATGTAAAGTTGAACTACATTATCCGATCGCCAGCCTCCCATTTGTTTGATTAGCTGCATATTTGCACCGGATTCAAACAGAAGTGTAGCTGTAATCCACCGAAAACAATGTCCAGTGTAGCTTTTAGCATTTTTTAGTAGCTATGGTATAAGGAGCTCCTCCAATTTTATTTATACCAATGACTTAATGAATGCACTTCTGTTTTTTATATTGAATAAAGAATCTGTCTGAAAATTTATCTGACGACCTCGGTGACATATACTTTTTAACCTTATCGTAAAAAAGTTCTACGATAAATTTTTGCGAATGATGCGTTTTCGTTCTAAACACTAATAGGTCAAGCAACCTATGAAAAAAGGGTCGTTTCGGGACATAATTAGCACCCGGAAACCGACTATGCAGTTATGTCCAGTACAGTGCCTAGATTATTTGGTATATGTTTTCCACTCCTGATTTTTAGTAGTAAAAAAGTTATTAACAAAAAACTAAAAAAATGCGTTTTTTTCCAATTTTTTGTTAATAACTTTTTTACTATTAAAAATCAGGAGTGGAAAACATATACCAAATAATTCAGGCTCTGTCCCGAACATAACTGCATAGTCGGTTTCCGGGTGCTAATTATGTCCCGACAAAACTTACAAGGGGAGTGTCTCAGATGCGGGTCATGGATCTTGCTGAAACTTTTTCAGGGACTTGTTTGGCCAAAATAAGGAGACCCGTGTCTCAGGGTTT